>BQKZ01006275.1:0-12496 GCA_036244855.1 Temnopleurus reevesii | reverse complement strand
CACACACACACACACACACACACACACACACACACACACACACTAACACAAACATACTCTTACTTGAAATTGCTCGGATTAGGCTAACTTAGGTTTATCAAAAAATTCAGACACCTTTTAAAGCGCTTTTCTTCGTGATTGAGAGGAGCACAATTGTCGCTTTTAATCACAAAATAATCGGAAAACTCGATTTTCTCTCTAAATACCATGAATTTCCCAAATTATCAATTTATAGCATTAAACGTATTAAGTAATAAAATGATATTGCTGATATGTAAGCTCATAAAGGAACAAGAACTAAATATTCGTCGGTTATGACATTTAGAGCTTGGCTCAAACAACCTAATGCCCTAGAATTTTCAGAGGGTTCTTCAATAGAAGGCATGGTCGGGTTGGCTGTGGAAAAGAGGTTGGCGATGACTTAATTTCCCCGACGCCGCTTGGTTGACCACCAAACAAAGCTTATTGCGCTTGTGAACTGGCAAGCAAGTAAAACAAAACACCAAGAGAGGGGGAGCCCACTGATCTCAACTACCATGTCGCCAAGGGAGGGGGCGGCTGCTTTCGCCTCTTACTTTAGCATATGCACGTGGCGCCCTTTTCGACCATTCTGGGCGAAAAGGTGTCCGTGCAAAGTTTCATCTACAAACCTTGAAAACAATAGGGTGTCAAATATTATGCTCTGGGGAACGCCACACTGAACCCTCTCATTTGCATGTATGTGCATGCAACATAATGATGCACTTCTACCAGAACGGGCAAAATGAACATCTCCTTTTCAAGTCTTCTCAATAGAGGTAAAAATGAAGAAAAAAAATATCCTTCTCACGTATCCCGAAAAGAAATATGAAACAGTTGTCGCATCTTTTCACTGGATAAACAGGGAATTATTATTATTACTTTTTTTTTTGGAGGGGGGGGGCCGAGGTTTCTACTGCTATCATAAAGGCTCGAATTGGATTCGTTTAACTTGTCCAGTTTCTTTGACCATTATGCTAACAGTGATATTGGTTAGATAATGCCGACTCCATCTGTAGCTTGTACTAAATTTGAAATGTTTGGCAACATCCCCGTACTTTTTCCCTATTTCCTACACCTGTATCCCTCTCTACAGACTAAAGCCGATGCATGGAGTGCACGAAACACCTGCATAATCACTCGCCTTTGATCAACTTATTAACGCTTGATTTCATTGCGGTTTTAATATAAAGTTCATTTTTAGTATGCTTATAAAAAGACATCATTTTGCATGAGGGATGTGCATTTTTGATCAGTTGATGAAGATGGCAGTCAACTTTACGGCGCAAACAAAAGTGCAAAACGCAGTTCAAGTTAGGACATTCTGGGAGAGGTGAAAAGTAATAATAATGAAAAGTGTTGTCTTTCATCAGCACCACACAATGCAAAAGTACTTTACAGGGGAACCATCCCCTCAAATTGTCGTGTTCTCATTGAATGAAGAAAAATCAGATAAGGAAACGGAAAATATGAGCAAAATCTGACAATCCGTCAGAGATAAGATGATCCCTACCGCTGATGGGGATCCATGCGATCGGCAACATCTACGGAATTTGTGACGTCATGTTGAACAACTCCTCATTCACTTTTTAAATATAATTTTTGGAAATGGATTTATGTAAAATTAAAGAGAAAGGGTTTAATATGCCTCTCCTCAAGATACATGCACTGTCGATAATCATGATAAAGAAATACTTTACTCAAGCGGAAACAATTATTTTGTTGACTTTTCCGACAAAACGTAAAATTTTGTATAAAAGGTGAATGATGAGTTGTCCGACATGACGTCACATAATCCGTCAATGTTGCCGATCGCATGGAACCACATCAGCGGCAGGGATCGTCATAATTATTTCTGTGACTTTAAAATGATGTAACTTTAGAATGGGTTACCCGATTTCGCTGAAATTTTCATAGTTTGCTCATCCTATCTTTCTTCATTCAATTAGAGTACGATAATTCCAGGGATTGGTTCCCCTTAAACGAAAGATAACGTTTTTGCTGATGTAATCAACGCAATGGACATGACGAATATGCTTAAATCCAATCCTGGGAGGTGAAGGCAAGAACCATAACCACTACACTGCGACGCTTCCACAAAAAGGAAAGAAAAGGTCCAAATAAATTGCTAAAACCCATGTATCAGGGCATAATACAAGGAAGCAAAACGAGCATAAAACAAATGAGTCATTTTTATGAAGCTATGTAATTAATACAAGAAAATAGTGGTCGAAAATAAAATAAATCATTTTTGGGAGAGGTGGCGCTTCAGATATTTAACTACTTTGTGAGCTTCAGTAAAATTATAACCATATAGCAGTTTTTCAGTAGCAAATTAGAGCATGTTCAAAATTTGTTAGAATAAAATCGATCAAGAAATGGTGTAATTATCGGAAAATAAAAAATGACGACAGCATCGCTCTCCCCAACACAACATGCTTCACGTACAAAATGAATGCGAACTCACACACTGCAGACAATACCACCGAGCGCTCCGCCCATTCCGGGCCGATGCTCCCCCGCGCGAAAGCAACATCGTTTCAGGTACAAAAGGAATACAAACTCACACACCGCACCCAGTACCACCGGACGCTCCACATACTCCGCCCCGGTTGTCCAACAATAGAGTCATTTAGCGTTCCGTACAGGAATAACGGCTGCTGGATATTTCAAACTAAAATACGCCAGAATAGTTCCAAAAATATTCTCCTCATTTTGTGTACAGCTATATCCTGTATATTTTGGCATGTAAAGCAGTTTGTAAATACATCAGCTCTTTTCACATCAATTTCTGAATCCCGACCTACAGTAATCTATACCCTTGAACAGGATTGTCTAACAATATATATAATTCAAGTAATCCCTGCTTCAGTCAAAGGTTTAGAACTACTCCAAGTCAGCTCGATGTTTTTCGATTCTCGTCAATTTTAACAATTACCTTTAAGACTCCAGTACACCTTTGAGTCTGTACGCAACGCCTGTCCAGCGTTCATACAATCATAACGACGCCCCATGAACGCAGACAGGCGGAGAGAAAATGCTTGACCAAAGTTGAAGGAATTCAGCTGGCGCCGGACGTATGCACGCTATAACGTCAGCTAAGCATATTCCATTTCTTAACTGAGGTCCGAGGAGCGATTGTTAAATTTCATTAGCGCTTGGGAGACGTTGGTTATACACGCAAAGGTGTGATTAAGCCTGAAGATGGGCAGTGGTACCAAAATATGACTTGGGGCAAATGATGATCGGTCGTCAAATCATTCCTTTGTTTACTCTGTCTGGATTCATTTTAGCTCGCTCCTACCAATGCTCCTACCCTTCAAACAATATGAATAGCCGAGCCCCACCTTCATGGCAAAAAGATGAGACAAAAGAGAGATATTGAATATAAAGTGCTTTTTAAAACTCTACAACGTATATAGTATGGTGAGCAAACCTGCTATCAGCATTTTCCAAGCAAAATGCCTTTGAATATGAGCCTATATTTAAACATGCTAAATGAACAAATATTTACTTACTTTAGGAATCCCACAAAAGAATTAGGAGCTTTTTTTAATCCTCACGACTTTTATTAATTTCTGCAAAACTCCTTGACAAATACTTTATTTGTAATGATACGTTATATTTCTTTCTCCACAAAGTTATTAGGATAATATAATTATGGTAATGATAATAATTATTTACTATTTGTACAGCAGTTTCTTTTTCAAAAATATGAGGCAACGCGTGTGAATAAAATATATAATGAAAAATACTCAGGAGCATTTGATATTACGATGTTTGATGTACTACATTAAAATTGCAGGACGGTTTAAAATTTCTGACAAATTGCATATTACCATCTTTTTATTTCATTTACTGTACATTTTCTATTATAACCAGTTGATTACTCTAATAATACTCTAATAATTGAATTTTTACTTGTTCATCTCTCTATTTCTCTCTCACTCCCTTCCCTCCTCTATCTCTCTTTCTGATAAATGCTCAAGCTATATGCTAAATACCAGAAGAATAAAGAATATACACGTCATGTATTATGTCTTGCTCATAACTTTCATATTTTACTATACATGGACTTGATTTGTATTTGATGTTTTTGTATGAAGCCATACATGCTCGTTTAACATTTTACTTCACCTTCAATGCCCTTTCATATATTTCCTAAAAATCCATTTTCAGCACACAATAATGTAAAAATCTAAAGGCTATTCCGTACCAGAGAGGCGTTTTTTTTTCATGTGCAATCTATTCTTTGTTTCAATTTGTATGTCAAGCTAATGGCCCAATTTTCGATTAGAATATAGAGCAGGGGTGCTCAAAGGCTTTGTTTGATGAAAACATCCCGGTGCAATTTATTCCAAACGAATTCAAAATCTGTAATGAAATTATAAATAGCGGAAGTCGAATTACCCTTCCTGCACAAAAGGTCTGGATATAAAGAGTGTTAGATTGATAGTAAGGCCAGCAATATTCAGTTAGATCTATTGCAAATTCAGATAAAGTATTCATATCGTCCATTTTTACATCAAAACTTGTTGGACTTATTAATCATAACATGAATTAATATATTACTTCACAACGGATATATTCTCACACTTTAGTATAATTATTATCATGGTAATGTCTAAGCTCTTCTATTCAATTCGCTAACAGACTCTGGATTGATATAACATAATGATTAGGGATTACAATATTCTTTCTTTGAAAAAAAATAACACAATATAGTCATTTCAATCATTACAAAAAATGTTATTGGTCATTAGATATTCATTATGATCTTTTTTTTAATGTTTATTTCGGGTAAATTTTAATGGAGGGAATCTATTCGTTGATACCAGCTGCCGATATGGTTCTATATACCCAAACTGTTTGTTTATTCTTGCAAGTTTCAGCGCACGATCACCGCCGATTTTGATCACTTTCTAAGACGCAGAAATAGCATACAGAATATAAAAAAATTGTAAAATAAGTAAACGGTATAATTGCTAAAGAATGATTTTCTTTCACACATCATATCTTTATTTTATTGTATTGCTGCAACATTGTAAATATCATAAAATTAGAGATATTATTTCATTTGTTCATATATGACAAAAACAATACACGAATGCGTTAAGCGAGAGAAAATAGACAATTCGGGTACCATTAAGACAGTTTCTATACTCGGCAAAAAGAAATTAACATTTTCATACCAATTTTTCTCATAAAGTTGAAACCATAGGGCTGCCATAAAGTTCTTGGGTTTTTTTCAAAGATTTTTTACCATCGACACTGGTGTATCTATGATCGTATACTTGAATAGATGGCGGACATCATTTTTAAGGCGGCCCACCTTGTAGTCCTCCATGCAGATTTTCTAATGCCCTTTTAATAGTTTCTCACGTTTTTCACCTTTTTTTTTAATAGGGGGGCTCCTTTTTCATTCGGGCACCCAACGTATTGGCTACGCTTCTGATCGGATGATTTTCACTCCGTAGAAATTATCAGGAGGTAACTGCGTCACACTTGTGGAGAGAGTGTCGCGTATATCTGAGGGTGCATATTTGCACCCTTGGCGTTTATTGCGTCTCTAATGCTACTGAGGCTAAACGTGCGTAGCGAAATGGATAACACTTCTCCCTCACGAACGAGAGGTATGAAGAAGAATGGGGAAGGATGGAGTTGAGTTATTCTCAAAGGTCCACTTATGATGACCTATGCTACTCTGGTCATCACCCTTGTAGATGAGAGAGCTCCTAAATGTGTCCCATACATTTTATAATATTTTTTGTTCATATTTTGGTGAGGCATTTTGGGAACGCCCCTAAAAATTATCTTCATATACACCCATCTGCATGAGAAGATAATTTGTAGGGGCATTTGTGGAAATCCCTTGAAGGGGAACTTATTTGATTTTCAAAAGATATTATGATGTATTGACACCTGTCTGAACATGATTTGAATCATTCCACATTAAGTTTTTTGTTGATTGGGGAAATGTTCACAAGCGGTATTATTAAGAGAGTTTAACTTATAACAATGACATTGGAATGCAATCACCGTATCAAGTGAATGTTTCCACAATTATATCAATAGAAACAACATGCTCAACGGTGGAATGATTCAAGGTATGTTCAGGTCAGGTGGAAGTACATCCTAATATTTTTTGTAAATCAAATAAGTTCCCCTTCAAGGGGTTTCCACAAGTGCCCCTACAAATAGGCGGGTTTAGTTGTATATTCAGATTTATGTGATTTTCTTGCCATTGAACGTAGTTACGTGGTATTCCTTATGCCATTTATTAACAATACGACTACAATACTTGGAATTCAGTTTGCATACATTACTTGTTGCTATGTCGGGCAAGCTTTAGGGTTGGGTTGTCACGAATAACCTTTGTGTTAAAGGTATGCATAAAATTTGCATCTATTTGTAAACCCGCCTATCATCAGATCATCTTCTCATGCAGATGGTGTATATGGGGTCATATGTAGAGAACTTTTGGGGGCGTTTCCAAATTGCCTCACCAAAATACGAAGAAAAATTATTATAAAATAATGGGACACATTTGGGAGCGCTCTCACCCACAAGAGTGATGGCCAGGGTAGCATAGTCAACATTTATTGTCATAATAGTGGACCTTTGATAGAGAATTAATGCAAATGGTAAACCTTAAACGTCGTTTACGAAATAATATTAAAATAAACTCAATACGACTGAGCTTTCATACCGATGAATCCATACAAGACAAGAACAGAGTCCGAAGAATTATTCTTGAAAATCAATATTGCGCATTCATATTCACGGACACACTCATAATTATGAATCCATATCTTTCGGCTTGGCAAACACAGCGGCTAATGAGTGAAATAGATGATGGATAAGAAATAATAGTCTAATAAAAAAGCAATAAATTTTCCATTGTAAATATTTCATTATAACATTTGTTTGTGAATAATGTACTTACCCCCGATCAAACACACGGTGAGAATGGCCAGAAAGGCGCAGTGCTGGAGACCCATTTTAGGCTTCTCTTTCGTCTGAACACAATATATCCGAATATAAATTTATTAAAAAATGATGCTTCACATACAAAGTGTCTTAGTCCAATATTTAGAGAAGCACCCTGGAGCAAAAGATCGATGGTTTTCGTTTTCCAGGCTTTCTTGTTGATACACAACGCAAAAATACCATAAAGCCCTGATGCTTGCGGATCAATCTAATCTTGTTACAGCTTGAATTATAATTGTTAAGCCAATTATACGTTTGACTAATAATTTCATCGCATCAATTGATATGATGTATGCTTGCTAAGTCGAAACAGTTCGGATGCGGACACTGGATAAGAATCGGAAGAGTTGATTGGTGGTGGTCGCCTCACAATGCTTTAGTTTTAGTTTATTTCAAATAGGAGAAACCGTCCGAAAGCGCGCGAAAATGATAAATTCCACTTTGCCGTTGATCTTTCAAATCGTGGCCTCTACTCATAACACAGCTACACTGTCAACGTGAGATTCTTGATTCCACTACTGTTTGATGCTAAGATATTGATTTTGATGTGATACCAGCTAGGCGAGGAGTCGTGAGAAAGTGAAGAAGATGCTCATATACGGTTTCCCAAGCATCAAACGGACATTTTGGAGCGCGGGCTCGTCCGCTCTGATTATTGATGTTGTGTTGTCGCAGGCAGTTTGGTGTGTGTTATGCGCATGCGCTGGTGGAATGGGACAATGTTATTATTATGCTACTCCTACATGAAAACAGATGCGGGAAATGATGAAGGTCATGAACGATTCTGTATGATGGAGAAGAATATCAGCGGATTTAGTCGTAGCAGCAAATAGTTTACTTCCATGTGAACCCATTATTCGTAATATTAGTTCGTTCGTTTTACTGACAAAATATGTATTTAGCCTAAGTTTGTATTCTTATTCATTTTTTTGCATTTTTGAAAATATATAACCAATCAAAGATCCCCACAGTTTTAAAAACTGGACAAAAGGTGTATATGTACACATGAGATAAACTAAACCAAAATAAAATAATAAAATAAAAAAATAAATGAATAAAACGACATATCATACATTTTCGTCGAGCACTTTCACTTCGGCCGAGACTATTTCAACCCCTTACAATACTTTATCCATTTTATTAAGTCACCGTTCTAACAGTTCATTTTTGTCCTATATTATAGGTAACACCTTATTTTGATAAATAATAATAATAGTATATGCAATTTACATAGCGCACGTATCCACTCTGCGGAGTGCTCAGGGTGTTTTGCAGTAATATTACACTGGCTTTAGCAAGACGAAATTCTCCGGCTGGCGTCTGTGTAAAATGAATTGGTTTCGCAGCTACTTACATGAAAGACAACAATATGTCTGTATCGACAATAATTCCTCAAATTTAAAATTTATAACTTGTGGTGTCCCCCAGGGCTCCGTCCTTGGCCCGCTTCTGTTCATATTATTTGTTAATGATTTCCAAAACTCGTCAAAACTGTTTTCTTTTATTCTTTACGCAGATGATACCAACCTTTTTCTATCGCATAAAAACTTAGCCACACTCTGTCACCTTGTAAACTCTAAACTCATCTCAATCTCAAAGTGGGTAAAAGCTAATAAACTATCATTGAATCTAGAAAAAACAAACTACATGTTATTCAGCAATGTGCACAATGAACTCCCGGACCCAATTTGTATTGATAATATTCAAATTAATAAGGTTTCTTCCACAAAATTTTTAGGCACTATCATTGATGATAAACTTTCATGGAAACAGCACATTGACAGCACCTGTAAACTTACATAGAAATGTTAATTGGAATAATCAACAAACTAAAATGGATATTTCCACCCCGCATTCTCAAATCATTATACTCTACGTTAGTACTACCATATATAAACTATATGGTATTCTCGCTTGGGGGGAACAGTGCTACATGTCGCACTGATAGAATCCTCTTACTCCAAAAAAAAAAGGCAATGCGGATCATAAGTCACGTAGACTACAGACATCACACTGACGGATTATTTTACACTAACAATATTTCAAAAATACACGATGTTTATCGGTTAAATCTTGCTGTGCTCATGTATCAATTCCACAAAAAAGAACTCCCTCATGTCTTCAACACAATTTTTAGAATAAATAATGAAATACACCGGTACCCCACACGACAAACCAAGTTATATCATATANCTATTTCAACCCCTTACAATACTTTATCCATTTTATTAGGTAACCGTTCTAACAGTTCATTCTTGTCCCATATTATAGGTAACACCTTATTTTGATCAAATATGAGAGTAATAACAGATGCAATTTATGTAGCGCATGGATCCACTCTGCGGAGTGCTCAGGGTGATTTGCAGTAATATTACCCTGGCTTTAGCAAAACGAAATTCTAGAAAATATTCTTTCCAGTACAAGTATTAAGACAAAGTGTGTTGATCTACGTTCCGGCTGGTGTCTGTGTAAAATGAATACTGATCTGTTACGTGTATAACGCATGCATGCACTGAATGACAAAAATGTACATTTTCTAAACTTTACCAGCATTATAACGGGGATAAATCAATGTTATTTATCACATGAACATTATTTGTCGAAGGTATATTAAATGATTACTTATGTTCAAATTGCATCAAACGTTAGTTATATAGAATCCGATCACTTGTGTCAGTTAGCAAGATAATTTCAGCAAACAAAATTATCAAAGTTAAACATTTGATTCTGACACAGCTGTATTTGAAACTAGATATTCATTATAAAAGTTCGTCTGTGCATTTTCCCTCTGGAAATAAATTTGTGAATACCATTAAAATTACATGCAAGTTTCACTATCATGTATGCAGCATTTTTGCATAAAAGGTTGATGGTCAGGTTGTATCTCTTGAAACACCCCTCTTCAAAGTTGTGTCTCTTATATTGAAAAAATAGCCAAACTCGCTACATGACACAATGCATGAAAGCTTACATTTTATACTGAAAAAGAAGTTATGACAAATATTCCAGTGACAAAAAAGAAATCGTCTTAAAATATGGAGTCGGATGGCGAAGTAAGAGTCGCACGTGCAGAACACGACACCACGAGTCTGTGTGTGTGGGTCGATCGAAACAAATGTTCTTGCGATATGTGCCAAAGATGGTGGAGTTAAATGCAAAATGGTCAAGTTCAGTAGTTGAAATGATGCATAAAATCTTACATTTTATAATGACAAAAATACTAACAAGAAACTTAATGAGAGAAAAAAGAAATCTTCAAATAGGAAAACATAAAACTGGGGCAGATCGTGTATCGAACTCGGTCAGGTCGCATGTTGTAGAATCGTAAGTTTAATGCTAGGCCACTATACGCCACGATACCTTGTGTGTTGTAACGAGTATTTTTTAGCTATAAATCTATATGAGCCGAAGATCGTAGCATTAAATTGAATGAATTGGCAAACTCATTACATAACACGATGCCTAAAATATACATTTTATAATGAAAAATAAATTATGACGAATTTTTCAGTGACAAAAATGAAATCGTCTTAAAATACGAAGTCGGATGGCCAGATAAGAGTCACTTGTGCAGAACACGACACCACAGGTTGTGTGTGTGTGTGTCGAAACAAATATTTTTGCGATATGAGCCAAAAATTGTCGAATTAAATGCGCATGGTCAAGTGAAATACATGAAACGGTGCATAAAAGCTTACATTTTATAATGAAAAAAAAATATAACAAGAATATCATTGAGAAAAAAGAAAGAAATCTTCAAATAGCAAAACATAAAACGTGTGGCTGATCAAGGATCGAACCTGGGTCGCGGGATGCAGAGTCGCAAGTTAAGTGCTTGACCATTACGCCACGAAACTTCGCGTGTTGTCATGGTTGTAGCGAGTATGTTTGCGATACATATATCTGAAATAATGGCCAAACTCATTACATGACACGATATATAAAACTAAATTATTTCAATATAAATAACTTTTATATACATCCGCAAAAAACATTAACAATGACTTTTGGATCGAAACGAAAACTGGAAAATTATAATTTATCAATAAAATTAAATGGAGCTGGTCTGCAACATGTAGATAAAATGAAATAATACTCGACTCACAATTAACTTGGTATTTCCACATAAAACATTTGTAATAAAATATCTCGTTCCATTGCATGTATCTGAAGAGTGAGGCATTTGGTTCCATTCAAAACTTTAGTAAATCTTTATTATGCATTGATCCTTTCTCATATAGATTATTGTAGTACCGCATGGGGCGTTACTGTTCAAATACCAATTTAATTAAATTACAAAAACTACAAAATAGATACGCTCGAATGATTTTAAATAAGGACTACAATACATCCCAATGCGATCTCCTTACTACTATGAACTGGCAGTCAATAGAACAAAGAATAAAATTCAATTACTGTATATTAACCTTTAAAATTGTATTTTCCCTGGCCCCTGAATACTTCAAATTATTGATTCATAGGAGAACATATAATTATTGTACGCGGTACTCTGAAAATTCTTTGCTTCATATTTCGCATCCGAAAACTGAATTTAAAAAACGCTCCTTTTCGTAGAAAGCTAGTTATTTATTCAATAAACTTCCTATTGCTCCACAGTAATGTAACTAGATTCTTTGACACCTTTTAAGCGTGCATGTCAAATTGCCCAAAATTTATTGTAATTTTCCTCCAAATTGTCACTTTTTACTCCCAAGTGCTTTCACAAGGGGGTGTCTTGTCAAATAGACTCCAATTGGCAATCTAGTTTTATTTAATGTTTTTTTCTGTTTTGTAGTTTAATTATGTATCTGAATGATAATGTATTTTCATATTCATGTTTATTCATTTTTGCTTTTGCTACTTTACCATATGTATGTATTTTATCGTGTTTTTTTTTGCTGTATTTTTTTCATGGATGCATATTATTTTATTGTACACAGGGCCTGCTTGTAAAGCAGTTTTTATAATTGAATGCACCTACCCTGTTTTTAAAGAAAACTATAATAAACAAATGAAATAAATAAATAAATATGTCCATCACGAATACTTTAAAATTAGAGAATTATGAAAATCGTTTAAAGTAGAGATCATGTTTAACTATCTCAATCAAGAAAAAGTTCAACAAACGTGTATAAGTTTGCAGAAGATGACATGAAACATGTTCACATCAGATGTTTGTAAACTTTTGACTCAAACTGTACATAGGCCTATTCAACATTTTAAAACAAAATTTGACTTACATCAGCTTTGTATAATCTTGAAATATTTTCTTTACTTTTAACATTCAATATGATTCACTTTCAAAACTAGTTCAGTGTTGAACATTAAATTTGGTCAAATTGGCATATGATATCGCCCAAATAAATACGGGAACAAATGAATAGATCAATGAATAAGGGAATGAATATGTAAATGGAAACAAAATAATTACATTATTCAACTAATACAATTGATTTGTTGACACTGGACTGGACTATTCCAAATTTAG
>BQKZ01006274.1:0-34461 GCA_036244855.1 Temnopleurus reevesii | reverse complement strand
TCCAAGGGTCGCATAATTGGAGGAGGAAACCTATTTTTTTGGGGGGGGGGAATGGGGATTTAATTGCCAAATGCCAGTCACGAGCGCCCGGGGAGGCAATGGGGCGCTACCCCTCCCTCCCCTCCAGACTGAGTTATGAGAATGCCAAATTTTCGGTTAAAGGGGCTCTAAATTGGAGATGAGGACCTTTTCTTTATTTTTGTTAATTTTGATTTATTTATTTATATATTATATATTTATTTATTTATTCATTTGTTTATTTATCTATTTATTTATTTATTTATTTATTTATTTATTTGCTTGCTTGCTTGCTGGTCGGTTGTCAGCTCCTGCTGGTCCCTGGGGGCATCAAATCGGAGGTGAAAACCTCCTTTTTTTGCTAAATTTGAGATGAAGACCTTTTTTGTATGTTTGCTAGCCACTTGCCAGTCATGAACGCCCAGCGCGTGGGGGAGGCTTTTGGGCATCAGCCCTCCCTCTGGTCAAGTTATGGGGGTGCCTAAATTTAGGTTAAAAGGGCCCCAAATTGGGGTAAAGATTTTTTATTATTCGCTTGTCAGTTGCCTGTCATCGAAGTCCGCCGAAACTTTATTTGGGGACGCTAACCGAGATATTGGCGCTCCCAAATTTCTTCTTCTTCTTACAAGCATCAAATTAAACAAAAAAGGGGGCATTACGCAACCCAATACACGAGAAAAAAGGAGCAGTCTTATTGACCCCTGGCTTGCCCCCGAAAAAATCTATGTCACAAAGGAAACTCCGATATAATTTTGATACACCCTGTACAAAATAGAGTTTGTACAACAACTACAGATGGTGCTGTTACAATTGTCGGACTAGAGTCCTATTTTCTTAACTGTCGGACAAGCAGTATGTTATACTGTTTTGTCGGTCTATTGCACTATATTTACGTTAGTCGGTCTCGTAGGTCTGTCTGCGTGCTGTCGGGTTCAAAGCTAATAATTTGTCAGTGTCGATCTTGCGAGCGTGAAAGTCAAAATGTCTAGCTCAAACCTCATTTTGAAAATTGTCGATGTAGTAGGCTTATATTCATTTCTGTCGGACTCGTGGGCTGTCAGACTTGTGGGATGCTCCCCTTCACCTCACCTCAATTTCCTTGTTTTCTTTATAAGAATAAAAGTAAATTTATGAATAGCATAATTACCTTATGGTTGTAAAAGAGATTTGGGATTTTCCTAATTTTTAGGGATGCAGGTCCCTAAAATAATATGAAATGCTTAATTTCAGTCTCATGAGAAGCAAAATCTAGGAGAAAATTAGTAGTTTCCTTGCGATGGGAGGGGCCTGTGACCTAAAATAATTGCAGGAGACTTGAAAGAAAAAAAATAAGTCAGTTACTTAAAGGGGAACTACACTCAGACATTAAATTGTTATCATTAAATGAAGAAAAATAAGATGAACAAACTGTGAAAATTTGAGCAAAATCAGAAAATCCATTCAAAAGTTATGAATTTTCAAACTTTTGATTTACACCCCTCATGGGCTCCTTAAATTGGCAAACGTACAGGCACAAAATGGCTGCCAACATGGAGAACTCTCCAGTCACTTTGAACACAATATTTCACATTTTCCTCTTTTTCCAGAAAAGTAGACAGAATTGTGTTTTTTCGGTTAGATATATTATAGCCACATCAATTCTGCAAGCATTCCAGAAAGAAGGGCGGTGATTCCTCATTTGAAATATGATATTGATCCATTTTCAATAAATTTATATACAAAGTGAATGAGGAGTTCTCCATGTATGACATCACAGATTATGCCAATTGGCTATACGTTGCCAATTCAAGGATGCCCAGCACAGGTGGAAATGGTAACTTTGAAAATTCATAACTTTTGAACGGATTATCCGATTTTGCTCAAATTTTCAGTTTCTTCATCTGATTTTTCTTCATTTACTGGCTATACATTATTGTCTGGGTGTAATTCCCCTTTAATACCAATATATATCTTCATATTTCTGGATGAATTTGACATTTTAGCTTGTTGTTATTTTCTTATTTCAAATGACATTTGTATGCAGAATTTGGCAGGCAAAAATAAACTACTTAGATTTGGTTTGAGATAGAAGACTAAACATATCTATGGAGTTGGGGAATTCCAAAGATCAATTCCTATTCATTTTCATTTACACGCTAATTACATACAAACAAATCACAGATTGGCACGCCAGTTTACACCTTCTGAATGCGAAGGTCAATAACGATTTTGGCGGCAAATTTTATTGAGAAATCCCACAGCACGTCGGCTAGATTATTTCTTGGTGGAAAAGTTGTTCTTAAGAGTATATCGCAGTAAAGATACACACTCGACGAGAACTCACTGGAATATTGTTTTTTTTCTTTATTTATGTTTATTTTAATTCTATTTCAAAGAAAATCATACCATTTCAGTGATTATTAATCACTCTACTTCAATTATTCATTGCTTATTGTATTTAGAAGGGGTTGTCAAGCTAGGACAACAGTTGTGGATTGAATCGTGTAGAAGTCTATCCCCAATGGACTAGTTTTCCAGTCATTCTGATGCAGAGTTTTGAAAGTATCTAATATCAAATTTTGAGAGAAAAATTTGTGAAATATACCTGAAAATACCTGAAAATGCATTTTAATGTTCNGTCAGATTTTCGAAAAACTGCACTATGTATTTTTATCTATGCATAAAAATATATTTTTTCCTCTACCATTAAATGAAGATGATATGAAGCTAAGTTTGGGTTAAAGAATTCCTTGTATCATTTCTCACAATTACACTTTATAAAAATCATGCTGACAATTTAAATTTCTTTTATTTTTTTTTACTGTTTCTTTTTTTCAAATTTGTAAGAACTTTTGGACCTTTCGGTTTTTTCATTGCTTTTTGAGAAAAATTTGATGCAAACATTTTTTCAAGTATAATTGCCCTATAATGAATTGATTTCAACCATTGAAAGCAAAAATGTAAATTTTATATTAATTACTTGTAAAAACACAATTTACCTTGATTTTGTACACAAAATCTGGGTGTACAAAATAGTGCATAGCATTGCAAAAAAAAACGTCAGCTACTTAATACCAATACATATCTTCATATTTCTGGACGAATTTGACATTTTAGCTTGTTGTTATTTTCTTATTTCAAATGACATTTGTATGTATGAATTTGAATCATGCAGATTTTTGGCTGGCAAAAATAAACTACTTAGATTTGGTCTGAGATAGAAGACTAAACATATCTAAGGAGTTGGGAAATTCCAAAAATCAGTTCCTATTCATTTTCATTCACACACTATACGAACCAATCACAGTTCACATCTTCTGAATGCAAAGATCAATATCGATTTTGGCAGAAAATTTTGTTGGAAAATCCCAAAGCACATCAGCCTGCTTATTTCTTGGTGGAAAGGCTGTTCAAGTCACAGTAAAGACACACAGTCTGTCACAGTACATTCGCCGAGTACTCACTGGAATATTGTTATAGTAACAGAATCAAGGTAAGGATTGATTATATTTTAAATACTGGGTCTGCAGTGCCAGAAAAATCTTGTTTTCATTAAAAGCAGAAAAATCAGACGAGCAGATCAAAAAGTTTGAAGTAAATCCGACAAGAAATAAGAAAATTATAAATATTTAATGGTAATGATTGAACGGTGGTTTTTATAAATCATTATATGGCATTTGTCATAACATGTTACTTTTGGTCAAGTGTCATGCACTTCCTGTCAGTAAATTTATTGTAACTTTTTACAATTTGTTTTACGAATCTGTTTTACTCCGTGAATGCTTTAAAAAAAAATCTTCCAAAGGTTGAATAAAAAATGTATCCGTATGCATGTATATATACGACGAAAAAAAACTTTTCCTATTGCGTTTAAACATTTAGAAAATTGGGGTTTTAAAACAATAAGATATTATAAACTGCTCGCAGAGAAGTGCATGATATACGTGATATCACGTGACCCATCCTGCCAATTGGCATGACAAACAACTGCTGAGTTATAACAATGAAATATTCATAACTTGCTTATTTCTGGTCGGATTTACTTCAAACTTTTTTTTTGTTGATCTGCTCGTCTGATTTTTCTGCTTTTAATCAATGCAAGATTTTTCTGGCATAGACCAAGTTTTTAAATTTGGTCTAAGATAAAAGACTAAACATCTCTATGGAGTTGGGGAATTCCACAAATCAGTTTCTATACGAACCAATCACAGATTAGCATGTCAGTTTACACCTTCTGAATACAAAGGATAATATTAATTTTGGTGGCAAATTTTGTTAGGAAATCCCACAGCACAGTGGATTGATTATTTCTTGGTGGAAAAGTTGTATATCGCAGTAAAGATACACATTCGACGAGAACTCACTGGAATATTGTAGTAGTACTAGAATCAAGGTAAGGTTTAATTCTATTTCAAAGAAAATTATACCATTCCAGTGATTATTAATCATTCTACTTCAATTATTCATTGCCTATTGTATTTAGACGGGGTTGTCAAGCTTAGACAACACCTTTGGATTGAGTTGTGTAGAACTCTACCCCAATGGACTAGTTTTCTAGTCATTCTGATGCAGAGTTTTGAAAGTATCTGATATCAAATTTTGAGAGAAAAATTTGTGAAATATACCTGAAAATACCTGAAAATGCATTTTTAATGTTCATTTCTAGGACCAGCTTTTGGACATCTCTAAAAATTTCCAGGAGGCAACTTTCAAAGGAAACAAATCCAGTCTTAGGTAAGTACCACCTGGTTCATAATTATTTTTTTTGTAAAAAAAAGAATAAAAAAGAATGGGAACAATAAAATCTCTCCAATACTAAATGTGTTTTTTTTTAACTTACTATGTTCAGATGTGCCTTCAGTCTAAGTTGAATGAATTACTTATTCAATTGTAGGTAAATGCTGTATGTACCAATTGTATTAATAGAATAACGTGACCCCCCTCACCTCCACAATAATAATATTATTTAGTTGTCTTATATTGACTGACCGGACGGGAACAGCCCCACTTCACCTCACCTCAATTTCCTTGTTTTCTTTATAAGAATAAAAGTAAATTTATGAATAGCATAATATTACTTTATGGTTGTAAAAGATATTTAAGATTTACCTCACTTTTAGGGAAGCAGGGCCCCAAATTCGTATAAAATGGATAATTTCCGTCTCATGAGAAGCAAAATCTAGGAGAGAAAATTAGTAGTTTCCTTGCGGTGGGTCAAATAGCACATGTGCATTTAACCTGAATCTACAAAAAAGTGAGAGCGAGTCGTGGCAAGTGAAAAGTCACAGCAAAGGAACAGTGTTGTGTGATTGGTAACTTGAGTCGCGGTGCCGATTCGCAATTTATCATGGCGGGGAAAATCTGTGTGAATGCAACTCTTGGCATAAGGATAGAGTGATAAAAAAATTATAGGGAAAACAAGACAAATAAAAGGAAAGGTGGAAAAGCATGGAGAGGAAATAAAAAAACACCTCTTGCTTGCAAGTGAAGTATACCAATTTTTTTTTTATTTGACTAAAAGGTGTATAAGTTTAACAGCATTTTGGAAATGGAATGATCAAAGTTGGTGCAGAAACAAGGAAATTACACCCATTTAAATTTTTTTTCTTCACTCTGAAAATCAGCAAACACTAATGACATCATTCATAGTCGCCATTGTACTTGAGATTTTCTCAATGCACGTTTATGTACAATGCTATTCTCATCAAGTGTTGAGAAAATATGTAACTTGTGAGAAAATTGAGAAAATGTATATAATGTACAAAATAAACATGGATGCAGGGAAGAAAAATCTGATTCCTCCGGGACCATCATTGGACGTGGAGGCATAAAAATGCAATAAATTTTAATTTTCAGGACCCAACACTTGAACTTCAAAAGACGACCTGGTCTCAGATTTTCCAGAAGGAACAACAAATCTACTGTTTGGTAAGTTTGCATAAAACAAAATCATGGAAAATGAGAATAATAAACTTGTTTACATAATTTGTATTCATTGTGTACTTCAGTCAAATGTGACTTTAGTGGTCATTTTATCTTCTTATATGTACTTTTAAACTGTAGAAAAACGCACTGCGTTGCAACTGGTTGTTTCTCTTGGCTAGTCAATAAAGGGAGGCGTTCCCAATGACAAAAAAGAAAAACTATGATTTGAATTGAAATTGCACTTCACAAATCCATGCTAACAATTATTTTATATTTAATTGTACTGAAATGCATGAACTAGATAAACACAATAAAAAGCATAATTTGGTGTACCCTTATTTCCAACCCCCACTCCCCCCTCCCAAACAAAGTTTATAATTGTCCTCCATTGACTAACCTATCAAAATATGCTTTATTTTTATTTTCATGTTTAATTTTCAGCCACATTCAAGCAAAAAAAAAAATTCACACAAAAATTAATATAGCATTGAAAATGTAACCGTAAAACATATTTTGATGGATTCCTTCATCTTTTTGTCTTTTTTTTCTGGGGGGGGGGGGTTAGGTTAATATGGTTGCTCTGTTTGATGAAATATTTTGATAGCGCATTTTGATTGGGAAAGGATGTCCAAGAGACTGTTCTCGATGGTTTAAATGTGACTTTTTGTATTTATAAGCTTACCTAGGTTTTAATTACATGTAAATGAATTTGACGTTTCTTTTTCACAAGATTATGTGCTTTATGGAAAATAAGCAATTTTTTAATGGATAATCATTCACTCAGCTCCACAGATAATGTTACAACCCCACTATAGATTTGTAACATGAAAGAGTTTCACAAACTTCTCCTTTTTTGTGTAGGACCATGGCACGCTACAATCCAGACATAAATTACGATGACGAAATTGGGCCAGAAATACACTGCATCTCATTAGGGTCAGCGACAAGGGTTGTGGATAATACAACGTACTGGCTGACAAAGGTTTTCTGGACACACCGATTTACACAAGCAAGAAGAAGAATAGATACTATGATGAGAAATGAACTTGCGCTATATGAACCCTTTAGAGAATTTTCAATGAGAGTAGGGTACGGGAATCCAGAAAGAATGAAAAATAATATGATGGACTATTTAGGAATAAGAGCAAGGCCAGAGGAACTTCAGATTTATACTAGAAATGTAAGAGGGAAGAAACAATGGGTCTGGGTGAATGACAATAATATGAGGTTCTGGAAATACAAGGCTCGTTGTGGAGCTGATGTCATTGCTGTGTTAGCAGAACTTGAGTATAATAGGAGACATGGCCATATGGGAGAGAGGGCCTCTGAAAGGGAGATTGAAAGACAAAGTCAGGTGAGGGACCGTAGCAGGGAGAGGGAGAGAGAAGGAAGATTGAGGGAAAACAGGGATAGAGCCCAACGACCCAGGGAAGCCATGGGCCACTGGGAAAGAGGTGGAGAAAGAAGACGCCGATCTCACAGATACTAGACCACTTGAAGACCACTGAAAAGAATATGAAACATGCTTTATTTTGTGATAGATTTATGTTGAAATTTAAAATTCTTTCCGCTGACTTTCATAATGGTCTCCCAAAACAGAACAATTGTACAGATGCAGCAAATTTTGGAATGCCTGTCTGATTCCTATTTATGTAATATCTGGTTTCAGGATGACAAATATTACACCGGTCCTTTGTTGGCTAAAGAGAGAAAAAGCATGTGGTGACTAAAATTTGTAATCTTTTAGCGACTTGACTCCTTCAACTACAATTCTTTTTCAACATGAGATCACTTCTAATGAACGTACGTGTAAGATAAAAAAATTAGTTCTTTGCCAGCTTTTAGTTTTCATACTCTCTGTAATATTTTAGTAGTCTTTGTTCTGTGAAATATGGGCATCTTGGTTTTCTTGTAAAAACCCCTTTCTTACTAATCGACTCAAATCAAATAGGGAAAAGGTTAATTTCACTGATATAGCTTGCAACTATATTGAATTTTGCTGATGTAGCTTGCTATGTACAAACAAGTGAAACGCCGCCTGGCATTTGTAAATTATTGCAATAATGCTTTAGACATATTTCTATAGAGATGGTTCAAGTTTGATGAATATTGGACAAGGAATTTTGAAATAAGAGCCAAGGTTAAGTTTTCAGGTTAAGATTTCGGAAATTTGACCTCAGATGACATTTGACGTCAACGATGCCCCGAGAATTGATCTACATTATTTGGGCTACCCAATGGACCTATTGTGAAAGTTTGATGAAAATCAGACAAGGGCTTTTGAAATCGAGAGCCAAGGTTGAGTTTTCAGGTTAGGATTTCGGAAATTTGACCTCAGATGACCTTTGACCTAGATAATGACCTGAAAATTGCTCTGCACTATTTGGGCCACCCAATGGACCTACTGTGCAAGTTTGATGAAAATCAGGCAAGGGGTTGTGAAATGAGAGCCAAGGTTAAGTTTTCAGGTTAAGATTTCGGAAATTTGACCTCAGATGACCTTTGACCTCGACAGTGACCTGAAAATTGCTCTGTACTATCTAGGCCGCCCAATGGACCTATTGGGCAAGTTTGATGAAAATCGGGCAAGGGGTTTTTGATTTAGAGCAATTCTAAATTGTTGACGCCGTCGCCGTCGCCGCTGCCGTCGCCGCCGCCGCCGTCGCAGTCGGAAAAAGCGGCGCCTATGTCTCGATTCTGCTACGCAGGCGAGACAAAAATGTTGCTTTTCTTTGCAATTGATCATTATATTGTTTGGGTGTTGGGCTCTAAAATCCCAATGGCATTAATTTCCTCTAGCAAGAGATCCATCCACATTGTGCTGCACTCAACCCGGGCGAGGGGAATGGATATCTGGCAAGAATGTTTATTCCTTGAACTGCCATGTGCACTGGTGTACGCCTGGCTGAAGGTAATAATACTGCATTAATTGAAGAGCGCTTAAAGACTTCTGCTAAAGAGGTATAATAGGCCCAGTGTACTATCATTATTATTTTTCACAAACCCTATAAACTTTCAGACATGCAGTGTGCAGAAGAATATTATGACATTGCTTAATATTTACTTTGGTTAAAATATTCAAATAACATGTTACATACTCATAGTGGTAGAAAAGTAAAACAGCAAGTAATGCTGGACCTGAAAATGTTTAATAGTATCTAAAGGTCCACTATTATGACAATATATGTTGACTTGTGGTGATCTATGCTACCCTTATCATCACCTTTGTGCGTGAGAGAGCTCCCAAATATTTCCCATATATTTTATAATAATTTTTCTTTATATTTTAGAGAGGCAATTTGGGAACGCCCCTAAAAGTTCTCTTCATATGCAGAGTACTGTACAAATACAACATATTTTACAAGTACGAAAAGGTGATTATGTGGATAATATATTGTAAGAACTGTTTGATATCAAATTTGATCATGTAAAACAAAAAACCTGGTTTTAGGGCTCGTTTTATGCATTTCGGTTTCGGGATCTTTCGAGTTATTTCAAGTCATTTCGTGTTATTTCGGTAATTTGCAGAAGGAACCATCCAGCATAATTCTAGAGGGCAAACTGTCTTTCTCTACATGCTTTGAATTATTGTATTTATTTACTTTTATGTCCTGTAAAGCTATCCAAAATATTATGACGCCAAACGCTCTTGTAAGTAAAGTGCAAGTGCATTGTTGTCGTAAATCAAATGGTACGCGCGCACATTCTTTCCTTTGTTTCTGATGCCTTTTATATCTGAGAAAATAATTACCACACTCAAGGAGTCGGGCTGCTATTGTAACATTTCATTCATTGGACATGTCTATTTACTGAATTTCACATCCTTTCAAGCAGTGTGTTGTGGATGCATAGTTCTAGATCTATTATCTACACATAATACGATTCCTTCCTCTTATTCTGCTGAGTAATGTTGAACATGAATACCCCGTATCAATCGGAGAAATATTTTCTTTTGTGTGCATATAACCATTTCGAAGGCTTCAGTGGAAGTTGTTTGGTTCGTCCAATTTTTTTTTTCATTCTTGCTCGAAATGTTATCCCTTTTTGTACGTCACAATACCAATCACCTTTCGCACTCCGTTCGCATTATGTTCGTAAAACCTACACGTTCCAGGCTTCATAATGTCTTTGTGATTCTCTTTTAAGATGTAATTAAACCTGACCTGAACATACTTTGAATCATTCGTCATTATGTCTTATTTTAATTGGGAAATGTTTATCACTGGCCATTATTAAGAGAGATTAACTTGGTGAACAATTATGATGGAATGCAATTACTGCTCAATGGAGTATCAAGTGAATGTTTCCACAATTCTATCAAAAGAAACAACAGGCTCAATGGCGGAATGATTCAAGGTATGTTCAGGTCAGGTGGAAGTACGTCCTAATATCTTTTGTCAATAAAATAAGTCCCCTTTCAAGGGATTTCCACAAATGCCCCTAAAAATTCTGTTCATATGCAAAGTACTGTATATGACCTCATATACAGTACTCTGCATATGAAGAGAATTTTTAGGGGCGTTCCCAAATTGCCTCACTAAAATATAAAGAAAAATTATTACAAAATATATGGGACACATTTGGGAGCTCTCTCACTCACAAAGGTGATGGTAAGGGTAGCATAGATCACCACAAGTCAACATACATTGTCATAATAGTGGACCTATTTAAAGGGGAATTACACTCATGAAATAAATCTGCTTATTTCAAAAGTTATAATATGTATCTAATGATTGGAATGTGCGTTTCAATATATAAGTATTTGATTTAGAGCTAAATCGCCATTTTCTGAGCCAAGTTATCGTCTGCTTACATTTGCTGAGGGCTGCCATTTTATTATTGGTACGAGAAAGTATTTTTTATTCCCAAATAAAAAATGTCTTGATTGGTTATAAAAGAATTTAACATTTGAGAAAAAATATTATATAAATGTGGACATATACTTCGCATACATGACGTATAACATGGAGTAATGACGTATGACATGGTGAATAACATGAAGCTTCTTCAGAACAAAACGAATGAAAGAAAGGAATCTGTTTTATCGGTTGGCTATTTAAACCATTGTATATGCCTTTCTATAGCGTTATACAATCAGATGAAGACCAGAACAAAAAGAAGAATCTGCAGTACAGGTTGGCCTTTTAAATTCATGCATTCGTGAAATATAGGGTCATTGGCAAAACGCTACGTTTTCACCTGTATTCAAACAATAGAATACAATACCTGGAAGGCTTGCTGAATAAAGGAAATTCTGTTATGCCAGGCAAGCTCACTGAAAGTAAATTTATTTAGTATAAACAGATGATTTGAAAACTGAATTATTTATCACAATGCTTACTAAAATATTAAAAATCTATCATGCATTTTTTCCAACATAACGTATTTTATTCGCCAAAGATTGAACTATTTGAAGGTTTTATGAATATTTTCCTCGCCATTCAGAATGATATCAATGGATACTGACGAAATATCTGTTCTGAACAAAATGGCAGCCCCCTTGTAATGTGATAGCAGACGATAGTCTGTTCTAAAATATTGGGAAATTTACGCTTTTCTGAATTCATTGTAGAGCTTGATCCAGTCCAAATAGTATAGAGATGTGACACCTTTCTTATAGGTTCATATTATCCTCTAGGGGTTGTTCCCCTTTAAGCTCACATATTCAAGTTTAATTAGTACAGTGTAACATTAGACTTAGCTATGCTTGTATGATTGCATGTATGAAAGTTATGTAAATATGTTTATAATTTTTGTAATTTTGCTATGTTTGTACTCTCATACACTGATTGGGGGGGGGGGGGTTCTATAGAGTCAAAAAAATATCTAACTATCTATTCAGAACATAGGTTTACTTATCCAAAGATATTTTTACTTACTTGGGCATTTGTATTGACATTCAGAATTTTCTCAACCTTTAAAAATGGAAACGGAAAGATGTTATTGGCTTTGGTAAATGATTTACAAAAATTGCCTTGAGACTAAAGTAACAAAGAACTAAATGACAAAATACAATGTGAAATATGGACAAAAGATGAGTGAAGAGTCTACCCTAAAATATAATTTTTTTAACAGGAGCAGAAAAAATTGGTAATGAATTAATGAAGTAATGAATTTTTAGAGATTTGAAAAATGAGCAAATCAGTGAAAATTGTAAAAGATGTTGCCAATCTTATGACATCATGGGTGCAATACTAACCAGAATTTTATATTCATGGTGCAAAATCCATCATTTCTACAGAAAGATTATAGTTTGTACAAATGTTAACATGCAAATAGGGGATCTACATATCTATCATGGAAATATCCTATAGAGTTAAAGCCTGGGTGTGCCAAAGAAACATATTGTATTGATTAAAATCAGAAAAATCAAACAGCTCAAAAAAAATTGAAGCAAATCAGACAATATATAAGAAAGTTGTGAATATTTCAAAGTTATAATTCAACAGTTGTTTGTCATGAAAATTGGCAATGTTGTGTAACGTGATATGATGTAATTCATGCGCTTCTCTGCAAGCACTGAATTATATCTGATTTATTTTAAAAATCCCCCTTTTTCGATGCTTAACCCCCCCAAAACAGTTTTTCGTTGGTATCTACACGGGTAGATACTAATATGACTTATAATAATAATGATAATCATAATAATGCTATTTGTTGAGCACTTCTACTATGTGGAGTGCTCAACAATAGTGGGGATAGGGTCTAGGTGACACGATTAAGGTGTCAATTTGCGTATGAGAGTCAGAATTTCATCGTGGGAGTGACGATTCTTCAGGAGACAGTCGCAAATGTTCTTTATTTTAGTCTGGAAAAAGTAAGTGGTTAAATTCATTGGCAAGTTCTTCGCTGTTGTTGATTTAAACTTTTGAAAATTAAAAAAAATATTAGCATTTATGGAGCAAAATGGATTCTTGAAAACAATAAGTTATAATAAGTTTACTGACAGAAAGTTCACCACATGTGACCGAAAGCCACATGTTATGACGAATGTCGTACAGTAATTCATGAAAAACAGTGTTCAAACATTATCATTGAAATATTCATAACTTTCTTATTTCTTATCGGATTCACATCAAACATTTATTGATCTATTTGTCTGATTTTTCTGCTTTTAGAGCAAAATTTTCTGTCGCAGACAAAGTCTTAAAAGTTTTGAGGAAATAACAATTTTTGAGGAAAAGAATAATTCCGTAACTTTGGTTTCAATATAATAATGGTCAGTTGTGCACCTATGAAGTCATCAGTTGCATATTTGTTTGAATAGTTAAACATTCACAATTTTCAAATTAACTGTCCGATTTTTCTCAAACTTTATTTTGTTCAATTCATTTGATTTTTACGATTAGGTTGAAGAAATATTACTAGTTATTACTTTGGGGTAGGCTCTTCTTTTAATCAATAAATATCAGTATGCATGCCTTTATATTTGAACCACCGTGTCTGGTAGCGAGCTTTTGAAAACAGACCCCCTTAAAAACAGCCCCCACCCCCAAATAGAATATTTATATTTCTTTAAAATTTGACTTATGTAGTCTCAATGTTAAACTGTCGATTTGAATGAATTAATGGATCTAATGTGTGGGCTAGTGAAAGGATGAATTGATAAACAAAATCATAGAAAATTGAACAACGTAACACAACATGTGGAGATGTTGATTACACACTCCTGCATGACGTTGTAGAAGTTTCAACTGTCAAAAGAATCATGTATTTATTCATTCAAAGCATTGTCAACCTCTAATATTCTCATTCCCACACATTTTTACTTTATAAGCCTTTCTTTTGCTGCGCATTGCTTTTCTTAATCATTGTGGAGTTTGCTTGTATATCATCTTTGTATTATTGTTCATTTTATGTTAATTAGTTCATTCTTACAACATGTTACATTTACATTATAGCCAGCATTCCGATAGCGAGGTTCAACTTAAATCCGGTCTAAGGGGGTGTTGCTCAAAATCAACAGCAACTTTGCAAATTGTAATGCGTATTTTCATTCGCGCGTGGTGTGTGCATTTAACTAGACGCGCATGAAACAATGATTTTGATTGACGCGTACCGATCAACTGCAACTTACGATCAATTGCAACCTTTGCGCAACACCCCCTATGTCATTGCTATTTAAATCATGGGTTTAACTTTTCCATAGACAACGGCTAAATGACCATAGTGCAGTCTCGGGTTATTATAGCTAAAGTAGATAGTGATAGAAAATAATACCATGTAAATCTAATTTTTCCATCTTTAATTGCTTTGATCCATTGTGTACATATATCATGTAATGAAATAGTGTCTGCATCGAACATAGTACTGATTTTTCATCTAACGTGTAAACTAGAAAGGGTCTGATATGATAATATGTCTAAGGGCAGAAATCTAACATCACCAAATGTGTAATTTACTGGTTTATGTCCACTAATGCTCTGGTTCCATTTTGTGTGTGTGATTTCAGCATACAAGCTGCACGCATAATAAGCACGAGTACATTTGTTGACGTCATCAAAAATACAAATAGAGCAATTTGGGGCAGTTTTTCAAATTTGAAGACTCTTTTTAGGTAATGAAAGAGCATTTTTCATTCATGCAGTGTTTTTGTATAGCCTCTTAGCTCTCGATAAGTTTTGTCATTTCAATTTTCCCAATCAATATCTTCTTTAAACCTCACCATCGGAATGGAATATGGACCATTTAGTTTAGGGCTAGCAGTCGAATGTAGAATGTTAGATATTTTTATTAATAAAGTTGGGCACATACTTAAAAACAACAATGAACATTGATTGCACTCCTGTTCTGTTATTGTTCTGTTAAAATGGAACCAACCCCTGGAATTACCGTGCTCTCATTGAATGAAGAAAAATCATATGAACAAACTGTGCTATTTTGTTTCGTATAGCATTGCTTTATCAATTCTGTATGTATTTTGAGGAGAATCATAATGAACCCTTACTCTACATTTAACATTAATCAATTTAAATAAATTCCATGTACAATGTGAATGAGAGGTTGTCCGACATGACGTCACAGATTCCGTCAATGTTGCCGATTGCAGGGATCCCCATCAGCGGAAGTGATGATCAAAAGAATTTTTGAAACGGATTGTACGATTTTGCTGAAATTTCCACAGTTTATTCATCTTGTAATCTTGCGATGGCCCTGTAATGCCGAGTATAAAAATAACACAGGAGAAAGTTTAAACTATGCAATTAAAGCTTTCATTAGTTCCCTCATATGAGGACGGGTTTACTGAATCCGTCAAAAACAAATAATAAATTGGATCCAGATACGGAGATCCCACCCTTCCAAAATATGCATGAAATTAAAAGAAGAGTCGATCGATCTAGCCAAAAATAATGGGTTTTTTAACAGGAGCAGAAAAATATGGTGAGCAGAACAAAATAGCTTGAAGAAAATCGGACAAGTAATAAAAATGTTATGAATTTTCAAAGATCTAAAAAATGATCAAATCTTTTTAAATGTTAAGACATGTTGCCAATTTGATGACATCATAGGTGCACTGCTATCATATTTATGGTGCAAAATTCATCATTTATACAGAAAGATACAAAGCTTTTATTAATTTAAACATGCAAATAGGGGATCTACATATCTATCATGAAATATCCCTTTGTTCAATTTTGAAGAAATTATATTTTTGGGCAAAAAGTGACATTTTGTAGCATAAATATGAATTCAACAGATGATCAGATGTGCACCTATGACATCATCAGTTGCCAATTTGTTTGAATATAAAACAAAATGTTATTTATTTGACGTCCGATTTTTCTCATTTTAAACTTGTTTAGTTCCATTCATATGATTTTCCTGCCCTTGTCACATCTTAATTTCTGTCATCTACCATATTCAGAAAGGTTGGCATCTCTAATACTATGAAAAGTTAGAATGGAATTAAAATTTTCAGATCTAAATATCATTTCCTAAATTTCTAAGACTAATCTAATGCAATAGCATCATTATTTTTAAGGTATGTGATAAGGATCTGGTAATTGAAGAGTTAAAACTAAAAAGACTGAGAACTGCCATGTGCTCATTTGGATTCTGGTGTGTACATGTATTTCTCACCTATTGTGCTAAACATAAATACAATTTTATACCCCTCTTGTAAATGATTCCAAATATTTAGCAGCAAAGTGGAAAATCTGAAAAAATGAATAGCCCCCTCTCTTGACAATAAGTTTCATAGTTTTCCCTAATATTGTGGAATATACAAACTTTTACAAATGTTTTTTCTCCAGTTAAATAAGGCTTTCCTATCTCTCTCGGTAAGGCCCTGAAAAAAAAATTGTTTGAATTCCCTGAACCATCCAACCCTCTGAAGATGGCCCGACGTGAATGGTTCTCTTTTTAAAAGAACGTTCTGTTCAAATTAGAAGAAAAAAAATCACAGTATAATCATAGAAAAACATGTGAATTGCAATCTGAAAAGACAATTCCAGATCTAATTTTGTTTTTCACCCCCCTTGTAACCTTTCTCCTCTTTTTTTTTTTTTACACATAATATGTTCCAAATATAAAAAGATTGCAATTTGTTTAATCATATTGACCAATTTTAAAAAAATGCCATTCAAGGGCACCCCAACAATTTTTTTTTTTTTGGGGGGGGGGCCTAAATTCAAATCATTTTAAATGCATATCACAAAGGGGAGAGGTGTGGGTAAAAATGTAAATTATTTGTTAACAAGTTCTACATTTATGGGGTCGAAATGATGCCATGATCCCTGCTGCTGATGGAGATCTGTCGAGTTGGCAACTTTGACAGAATCTGTGACGTCATGTCAAACAACTTGCCAGCATTCTGTAAAATATAAAATTCACAATTTCTTGCTTTTTTCGGAAGAGTCAATGAAATATGGATTCTTTGCTTGAGAATAGCATGCAGGCCTCTCACCCCCTGTGATGGAAAAAGAAGAATGATTTGCTGGGGGGAAAAAAAGATGAAAGAAACCATACTTCCCAAAGGACTGTGTAGTAGAATTATCACGAAAAGTAGGAAAACTCTTTTGAAATTGTGTTGAAACTCTCTCCACAGACCTACCAGGTCGGAAGTGGTAGGTCTTTGCTCTCTCAAAAGAGTCATAGATTCATATTCTTTCCTCAAAATTCCAAATGATTGGGAGATCTGAGCATGGATTTATCAATTCTGCATATATCCTGTAAAGAATCACATTGAACGCTTCTTTTACCTTCAATTTTTGAGCATTTTACATACAAAGCGAATGGGAAGCTGTCCTCTAGTACATCACAGATTGCCCACCTCAAGGATCCCTATCAGCAGCAGGGATAAGTGTATCACTGAGACATTAAAATTCATTAAAATTGAATGGATTGTCAGCTTTTGCATAAATTTTCGCAGTTTGTTCATCTTTATTAATCGCGATAATCCAAAGGGTGGGTTCCCTTTTAAAGTTACATCCTCACTTTTTCTGTCATCTTATTTTTGAAATAGAGGTACAAAATTGTAACATTTGTACATTAAAAGATGGAATGCCAACTTGCGGCCTAACCCCCCCCCCCCTCCCTTACAGTGCGTGCATGAACATAGCCTGATTACATGATTCCCCAAATGCTTTACATAATTCTAAACCTCTCGCTAAAATAGGAATCACAAGTAAAATTTTGTCTACTTTTCTAGATTGTTGGATTTTGCTCAAATTTTCACACATTTATCATTGTATTTTTCTCCACCCACTGAGAGCACACCAATGTCTCGGTGAAGTTCCCCTTTAAGATTATACAGAGACAGAAGCAAGCCATACAAATGGAGGGGTGCGCATCAGAGCTTTGGATAAGCTCTATTAAAGCTAAGTCTGTCTAAATCCTGTTTGAAATGCTTATTACACATGTCAAATACACCTAATCCAACAGCTCGGACTATGGTCTTGCTTGAAAGCAAACATGCTGGTGGGTCTAGTAAACAAGTGTTAAGAGGGATAAACTGACAGTAGTATATCGTGGAACTCTTCTGGAACTCTTCTTGAACACTTGATAACTAAGAGTTTCCTTCAATCTTAGAACGTCATTCTCTTCACAAGATTCCTTATCAGTATTCCATTATTATTTGTGAAATGCTCTTCTATTCTAGTGTGTTGATACTTTCTATTTCACATCTTATAGTTTGAGAGATATTTTTATTGCTAAATTATTTATAGTAAATTTAACATCTCAACGAGCCTTTATACTGAATGACACATCACTTTGCTAAAATCATTTTCAGTGAATTTTCTTTCTCCTTTGTAAATGTTTCACTTAGGGGGTGTTGCTCAAAATCAATTGCAAATCAACTGTAACTTTGCAAATTGTAACGCGCATTTTCATTCGCGCGTAGTGTGTGCATTTAACAAGACGCGCATGAAACAATGATTTTGATTGGTGCGTACCGATCAACTGCAACTTACGATCAACTTTGAGCAAAACCCCCTTAGTCTGTTTCACAATGATGATCCATTAATATTTTGAGTAAATTTTTTCACTTTTAAAAATGTTTCTTCTCACCTTTTCCTTTTTGATGATCTATCAATATTGTTACTTTCATTTCCATTATCATCATTATTATTATTTTTTTTTTTATATCCTCGTCATCATCATCATCATCACCATTATCAACATCATTATCAGCATCATTAACATCACTATCATCATCATCATCATCAATACTATTTTGATAATTACTACTACTACTACTCCTCCTACTACTACTACTACTACTACTACTACTACTACTACTACTGCTACTACTACAACTACTACTACTACTTTATATAAAACTACTATTAATATCTTTAACATTGTCTATATAACTACTGTGTAAACAAATGAAGAAGGTTTTACTGGGTTGCTTTGTCGCTTTGTTTTAATCGTTTTCTGTTTAATATCTCTTTTGGTCTGCTAGGTTCGGTCATGAACTACACCTTTTTACTTTTATTTTTATTCTGCCTCCTTTTTTATTTATTTTTTCTTTTTTTCTTTTTGTAATTTATTTGTGATTATTGTATTTTAATCTTGCCAATCATATGTAAATATTGTGTTTTGTGTGATGTTTGATTTCAATAAAAACTATAAAAAAAAATAATGAAAAAAAAGGGGGAAAAAGAGGTTTTACTGGGTTATCACTTTGGTCTAAACACTCCCTACATGTCTCCTGTTAACTTCCTTTTCCCTGGTTCATCCCATTGTGTCTGGCTATAATAGTGCATGTTGACACATTGGATTAGGGTTTTGGCCCAAAAGGGTGCTAGTTTTGACACCCTCCTGACAGATAAGGGGTAATGTAATTGACCCTCTTTCCCTAAAAACTGGGTCTGGTGATAGCCTTATAACAAGGCCTTGGTTTTTATCTATGGTGGCTGAATCAAGACTAGTAGTTAAACTAATACTTTAACTAGTAGTTAGTCAAGTTAAATAGCAGAAGACTATGGTCACAAAACCTTCTGCCACAAAAAAATGACCCATAAAAAATCTGTTTTGTATCATCTTTGAATAGGTCGGTTTCAAATTCGTGCACATATATGCCAATTGCCAATGACCAGTAACATGGTATTTCTCAAATACAATGTGAACAATGCTTCGAATCCAGTTTGCAAACATTACTTGATGCGATGTAGGGCAAGCCTCGGGCAAGGTATCAGGATTTTGAAGAACAGCCCTTGTATACAGAATATGCATAAAATGTGCATCTGTTTATAAACCCACCTACTGTCATAAATGAGGATGCAAATTCTTGCAAAAAACATGCATTCTTCAACCAAATTACCCATCAAATATGAGCAAATAGAGCCTCAGATAGATGATAGATTCGTAATGGTCGGGATACAGAAAGTGATGTGAAACGAGCTGATGTATTCACAAGTTGCTTTACATACATAAATATAACTGTGTACGAAACAAGGAGAGGATTTTGCACGTATTCTGGAGTATTTTACGTCAAACATGCCAGTCAGCCATTATTCCTACGGTGTGCTAAGTGCTTTCGTATGGGGGAGCGTCGGCCCGGAATGGGCAGAGCGATCGGTGGTATTGTCTGCGGTGTGTGAGTTCGCATTCATTTTGTACGTGAAGCATGTTGTGTTTTTAATAGGGAGAGGGACTGCAGCATCATTTTTTATTTTGCGATAATTGAGCCATTTCTTGATCGATTTTAATCAAACAAACTATGAACATGCTCTAATTTGCCATTGAAAAAAACTGAATTATGGTAATATTTTTTACTGCAGCTCACAAAGTAGTTACATGTAAATATCTGAAGCGCCACCCTCCCAAAACTGGTCTAGCAGTTTGAAATATAGGTTTTCCATATCTCGACACTTAACAATATATTTTCAGTAACTTTTACATCAGATCAAAGAATGAGACTACTCCTTTATTTTCCTTTGTAATTTTGTTCAATAACAATTTATGTTTACTCAAAATTGTTCACACTTATCTTTTGTTATATTGTTTGTTATCGATATGGAAATAAACAAATCAAATCAAAACAATACTTCAACATGTGATAAAAGACACAAATTTGCCATGGTTTAGTTCATATTTTCTCTTAAAATTTGATAGTCACTGATCTTGTGCAAACATCTTCTTCACCTGCAAAACAGATGAAAACTATCTCCTGTAAAGATCAAAAGAAATATTTTCTGAAAATGAGAGAAACAGAAATACCTCTTGACCTGAACTTCCGATCTATAAATGGAACAGCTCAAAAAAAAGAGAAAACTAGCAGACAGAGCCCCACCTAATTTCATATCATTGGATGAGATAAGGGAAGTTCGCGAAATATGGCGATCCTGACGTCGATGTTAAAACATCAAAGTCAGGATCACGGTACAGTCCAACCTTGTTTTAAAGAGCACTGATATAAACAAATTTTTGTTAAAACAAGGTATTTTTCCTGATCCCATCTCTTTGTATTTTACAGTATTTTTTTGGCCATGATATAACAAGGTTTCGATGTATAGAGATAATTTCTCTGGTCCCAAAGATCTTGTTATAAAAAGGTTTGAATGTAATTCATGGTAAGGACACAATTTTCTAGTGATATAGATCGCGATATAAATCACAATTTGGAGTGTGCTCATTCGGGAACATTACCAGGCCAACCATAGTGTGATGTTCAGGCGATGTGATCAATCCCATAATGCAATGCACATTACAGGAATAACACTGTGGGGTATATTTATGCAGTGATTGTTTTGATTTAGGGATCGCTTTATTTCTTGGTTGTTTGTTATTGCGCCATAAAATTTTATTTGTATTACAATTTGGTGAATTTGATTCCCTTAATTTTCACAGTTTGGACATACAATGTAGTACACTCTGAATCTGGATCAAAATTTGAATCGCCTCTCTAGTAAGAACGCAGGCTGAATATCATCGATGTTCGGATCATGATCCAAATCATGAAAAGGAGACGTTGAAAAAACTTTGCCTCTTGCACAATTCTTGTTAACCTTTTAAATATATCTTTCAGAGGAAAACTCTAAAGTTAAAGTATATAAACCAAAGATGAAATGGCCCATGACAACTTCCCAACCAACAGTCATTTCATCAAAAGAAACTAAATGAGATAAAGCACCTCTACAAATTAAACTACACAAATGTAATCAATAATATGTAGATTGCAGATGAGCAATAAGGTTTCACTAATTGAAGAAGGCAACGATGTATGGTCCTTGTAATAAAGGCTGATAAGATTTAATTGACGGAAATGCAAACAGAATCAATTTGTCACAGCAATGTGAATTCATGAATTTAATTTTGAATAATTACAGACCAACACCCCTTTCAAACTGGCTTTTGACGACTTTAGGTCGAGGTGGACGAAGGCTGATAAAATGAAAAAATACAGGAGCGTATACCTAAGGTGTGAAGGAGACTTGTACAAACTTGCCTAGGCACCTTTCCTTGGACGACGTCTCGTTTTAACAAGGTGCCAAGGCTTTATTTCATATACATATGTCAATTCATCACGTTTCCTTTAATTTTACTGTTTAATTTGAGTGGAAAGCAACAAAAAAAAAAAGGTTCGGGTCTGGCCATTTTCAGATGGTAAGTTTTCATTGGGCATCCACATCATTTTTCTTTTGCCTAAACCTATGCATAGGCTTGCTTAGCCTTAAAGGTAGAAAACTACATTTGCACGCATTACAGTTATGCTTACAACTTGTTGTGTACCTTAGATATGCCAAAATAATAACCTCTATGAAGTATTTTGGTCGAATGTAGTCCAGAATATTTAATTCAAATAAAAAATCTATTCTATCATAATTCATCTTGACACCAACGGTTTCGCGACACTCCTAGCGTATTACGGTACCACACACACACAAAACATTGTAAGAGCACATACATACAGTGCGCACTTCAATACACTGCCACACCATGCGGAATACGCACAGAGAGAGACTCTTGCGCTATTGGTCAAAGAGAGGTCATCGGCTGTTTTGAATTTTGAATGCACGGTCCATTAATTCGAGGCCCGAATAGAAGAATTATTATTGGAATAACTAACTATCATGACCAATCTCTGTGCTTAATTGATTGGTGATAAGTTATAACATTTAGTACTCTTCAACATAACACAACATAATCTTGGAAAGTGAAATTTTAGGCTGCAAAAGAAGTATTCTACCTTTAAATCTCTAATTACCTGTACAGAGGGAATCTCCCAGATTTTACACACCTACCTGATCCTTTGATGAGCTAACCAGCCATAAAACCTAAATAATTAAATTACAGGTATTACCACCACAGTATTACATAATCCTATTACCCTAATTCGCTGTACAAAAAGCATCAACGTCTGTTAATCCATAGAGACACTTCTGATATCGTTAATCAAATGGGTTAATGGGTCGTGCATCTCAAGCCAAAGCTATACCTGCAAATCGGACAACCAGGGGCCAGTTGCTCGAAACAGTCTTAGCTATCCTCTTCATGCTAAGGCCTCTTAAGTTCTTGTGCCACCCTCTTAACATAGTCATACCTATGCTAATGTCTATGTTACGAGGGTGGCACAAGAAATCAAGATGTCTTAGCAAGAAGAGGATAGCTAAGACCATTTCGAGCAATCGGCCCCAGGGCGACAGACAAATACTGTAGAACATATGCATTACATTCTATTTCCTCATCTCTTCATGCCAAGTTTATAGTTCGGAGAGTACAATATTGTTGAATTTATGGGTACAATACAGGGTAATACAGGGTAAAACAGGGCGTAAATCAATGCTGTATATAAAATAATACCCCATCATTCAGACAGTGAGACCCCCAGATATCGGTAAAATCGGTAAAGGTGTAACCTACGCCCTCGTTTTTGATCTTCACGTACCTTGACACAAACATGATGAATTATAGACTTGTTCAAACCTTTGTCCGTTCCTAGCATAAACAATGGGACAAAAAACTTGACAGTGTATCAGTAAATATTTGAATGAAAAATTGTGAGGCATGATTTGGAGCTGGAAAACATGGGCTTCTCAGATCAGGCCAATTTGAAAATATTTCAGAGCTTCAATTCAGATATTTTTTTTTTTTTTTTTTGGGGGGGGGGGTCGAGTGGTTCTCGCAAGAATGCAATTTAAAAAAAGGGTCAGTCTGTAAGAGTTCTTTTTTATTTATTAGTTGACTTTAGTAATCTCAATACATTTCATGTGGAAATAAGATTGAAGAAGGAGTATAAAAGAGTTATGGAAAATCTGAAAATGGCTTTGTACTTTACTTGTTGCAATGTCAAGCAAGCCTCAGGCAAGCTTTAGGGTTGTCAAGAACAACCTTTGTGTTAAAGGTATGCATAAAATTAGCATCTATTAGTAAACCCGTCTATTGCTGAAATTCAGAACAGTAAATCGCATACCTGAGTAATTGGTGTCATAAAGTGGCCAATTTGATTCCATTCCCTTTGAACCTTTATACCGTACAAAACCATTTACCGTATTGCCAGTTCCAAGCATTGACAAGAAGCGGTATTCTTCCATGTCTGTGGTGATATTCTTACTTGTCTGTGGTGATATTCTTTATTTCAAATAAAAGATATTTTGGACTAATTTGGACCACACCCAGACTCTCCCATACGTTTGTATACCCCTCCCTCTGTAGAATGTCTTTTTGTGCAGAGAATGTACTCAAATGTATTTTATACATGGTATTGTACACATTGTAAAGGCCTTTTCTACTTAATTAACAAAAGTACCTAACAATAAAGAAAAGAAATTAAAAAGAAATTTATTTTTAAACATCTTTAATCCTTCTCATCTCGTTACCTGCATCTTATTGAGTATGGAATGGAAGAATTGAAAAGATTACTTTCATAATTTATTCAAATTTATGCATGCTTCTTTGTCAAACGCACAATGACAAACTATTTGTTCACCAGACTTCAATAGAAGGAATGCGGATAGCATGCAATGGCTGTTGCTAGGTTGGTCAGGCTGCAATATTTGTCCAACATAGCAACGTTAATGTATGCAAGTAGCATTCTGGTGAATGTACTCTCGATATTTTTTTACAGCTAAATACATAGCACACCTTGGGGCAAACTTGAATAAATTTGAATACGTTACGAAACTGTTCTATTAGACTTGAATTGATTTCTCTAGCTTCACCCTACACTAGTCTTTGGAGTAGTTATTTCAAAGGTGCCAGACTCGGCTCGGATTCTGGCTCATGTTATCCTTCATTTAGGTCCTTCATTTACTTGCTGTATCGTTTTCTATAATGTAACAGGTTTATTCTCAAATAAAATCCAAGTTCAATTCAGTTCATTTCGATTTTATATCATTCAAAAACAAAATTTACCAGAATATAACATTACAACTGAACCTATTTCCAAAATCAATCATCTTCAATCTTGAATATGACAGGAACATGAAAAGTGTATTTCTTTTTCTTGAATCGAAGGAGGGGAAAGTGCTTCAAATCAAATTATGATATGGAATTCTTGCTGAAACCACGATGAGCCCTCCATGTTCTTTAAAAAAAAGCCTCTAGTCATGTAATATTGAATCATGAAAACTTGACATGGGTATAATGGAAAATATGAAACAAGGGCAAAAAGTTTCAGAACACTATCAGAAGGGGAAGAATGTGTTCGAAACTAGTTAAAAAATACCTCACATTCAATATTTAATATGAAAAGGGCATTAAATGATTTCATTTTTTTTTCATTTCTAAAAGAAATAATCATTGAAAAACTGCCTCTGGTATGGAAATCATGAAACTTTAAAGCCCAAGTATAGTTTTGGTAAAAGCGAATATCTTCATCGCCAAATTTTGTCTTCAAATCTATACAAAATGAAACATACATGTAGTATCATGACCATGTTGCACAAAAGATTGTGCGAAAAATGAACTAGTTTTGGAAAAGCTATAATCTAAAATGTGCAAAATATTTCAGTGTCTTGTCCCCCGACACTAATTCAATATTTTCTTTCTTGATAAAGGACAACTTTTCATGCACAGAATTGGATGAAAATTTCAGCATTTCATTGTTGTGTATACCTTTTTATCATTCTATTGTCAAATCTCAGAAATTACTTTGTATATGCCCGATAACAAGCAAAATATTATCATAACCAAGAGAGGGCGCAAAATATGATAACGCTCGAATTCAAATTTTCAAAAGAATCAGTTCGTAAAAAAATGTTATGGTCTCAAAATGTGTATAAGAATTATATGTCATGATAAACATCCCCAAAATTCAAATTTCTTAATCTCTACCACAGCTTTACCTGGGCTTTAACTGGGTAATGAAAAATATGCAACCGTTGCAAGTACATAGTTTCAAAACACCCGATATCTGAAAGGTATAAACATTTTCAAAACTAGTTCCAAAACACATCACTTTCACTTTTGGATGTGATTGGGTCACGCAACTTTTCATTTTATTATCACATCTAAAATCTAAAGCCGCAGTCACATAGGACCCCGGAAGCAACACGATTCCCTCCGACTCTTTGTTAATTCACAGTTAACTGCCTCAGAACAACAAGTCGGGGTGAATCGTGTTCCTTCCGGGGTCCTATGTGACCGGGGCTTTAACCTTGAAAAAGCTGCCTCTGGTCTTGAAATATTAAATCATGAAAACTTGAACTTGGCAATGACAAATATGCGACGGTCGCACATGTGTTTTCATAACACCACATATCTCAAGGCTAAGAACCTTTCGAAATTAGTTTTGAAAAATACTTCTATTTCACCATTAAATATATAATAAGGTCATAATATTTTTCATTCGATCATTTCTAAAACCTTAAGAATTCTTGAAAAAATGCCTCTGGTTAAAGGCTATAACCAAGAAAAAATAAATACTTTTCCACTGACCAACTGTGTTAAAAAGGCTCAACCTGAATGTTTCTTAACTTTAGACTAAAATGAAGAAAAATAATCACCTATACTGTAGAGAAACATATACCTCAAATGTCATTTTCATAGAATCTTTGGCTTTTCACTCCAAAAATAGAGAAAACAAATTTTAAAAATTCTTCTGACCAAATGGCATTTTTTCAAAAATAGTATTCCAGTGCAGAAACAATAAATTTGGGGGCTAAAACTGGATATCTATAAGTAAAGACCATTTTTCATGGGTTCCGAGCGGTTGGCAAACACATCACATTCATCGGCAAAACTTGAACATGTTTCATTTTTGTTCAATAATTTTTGCATAACATCTGTACAGTACGTTCACGGATCTAATCTTTTTTTATATCAAATCTCATATTTCACAACTTGGAAGAAAAAAGAGGCAAATAACAAAAGAAAAGGAGAAAGAGACAAGCAAGAGTAACAGAAGAAGAAGAGAGAAAGAAAGAAAGAGGGGTGAAGGAGATAAAATCCTTTTGGTTCTTGACAGAAAAAGAACACCATATGGCTTACTATATCCTCTGCATGCAAGATGTATGATCACATTTGAAAACAAGATGATGTTACAAAAGGAAACAAAAATCATACATCATCATGGCATTTGTTCAAAACCAGCAAGGATAAACAGAATTGATGCTGTCTACGGTTTTCATACAACACAAAAATCAACATAAACTGTAGTTTCACAGTATTTTATATCAGTGCTTCACCACACAACCATGACAACATGACCTGGCAACATATTTATTTTGACACAAGACTCTCTCAAAATATCAGAAATATTTACATCAAACTAAAGAACATATGTTCTATAAAGAGCATAAACTAGAGTTAACACCCCCCCCCCCAGAAAAAAAAGAGGAAAGACATTGTTCTTACAAGATTTTCATTTAATATTTCAGCGAATGATCACATACAGTAATAGTTCTGTTGCAAGCTAGCTTTTTTCTAAATCATAATAATCATGCAATTGAAGTTACATTGCAGACAAAGTGAACCCGATAAAAACAATAGAAAATACTCTGTTGTTCATAAAAATGTTTCAGAGTGATTAATAATATATGATACTATTTAGACCAAATTTTTATACTACCAAAATATTTTTGATGAATAAAAAGCCCTGCCATCAACCAAAACCAAGTCTGATAACTGAGAATCTATTGTTTATTGATATGTTTGGATAAAAAGCTTGAAAACAAATGTAATGCATCAATTGTCAAGGAGATTAACAGTTTCCACAACATGACCTGTCAATCATATATCTTTCTTTGGAATGCGCTGATCCACAAAATAACAAAATGAGTTACATTGTTTTCCCTACAGAGATATGAACACACAGATGATGACACAAAAAGTGTAATGTAAATCAACCAATAAATAAATAGAAATGCATTCTTTCTGGATGTTGAATGTTCTGTGCGATGGATTCATTTTCATATTAGATTAAATATATAAAAATGGAATAAAGAAGAAAATACCATACAAGCTGATATTTCCACTGGGGTTTTATTTTCATGAATTTCAACACCATGAACACGCCAACTTTTCACTCATTAGAATTTCCACAGATTTGTGTACTAAAATATTTCAAAACATGAAAATAACAACTCACTGATGTGTGAAAAGGTCTCAAATTCAGCAAATTCACATAAATTTATGTACACTAAAATATGACTTTTATGGTAGGGATTAAAATTTACCATGATATGACCTGTCAATTATATCTTCTTCTTTGGAACGCACTGATCCACAAAATAACAAAAAGAGTTGCAATGTTTTCCTAGAGATATACCACAAACACACAGATGATAAGACAAACAATGTATTTGTAAATAAATAAATAATTAAAAATGCCATCTGTATGCTGAATCTTATTGCAATGATCTCATTTTGATATCAGAGAGAGATATACAAGTGAAATAAAGAAAAAGAAGAGGAATTGAATAAAGAAGAAAATACAGGAATGGAACCAGGAAGAAGAATTTCTGCAAATAGCTATATTCCATCTGTTCTGATTGCTTCACTCTCTTCATTCCAGTGTCCGTCTTTCCTTTTCTTTTTCTTCTCTCTCTCTTTCTCCCTCTCTCTATCTCTTTCTCTCTCCCGTCCCTTTGCCCCCTATAACCCACTCTTTCATCCTTTTTCTTCTACTCTCTCTCTCTCTCCACCCTCTTTTAGCCTGCTCCTTCCCTCTCTCTTCCCCCTCTCTCTTTCACTTCCCTTCCTCTGAATGTACACCTCTTTCTTTTTGCTTTTTTACGCTCTCTATCATAACAGTGAAATGTAAGAATGACTTACATGAAGTACTCACTATTTTTTCTCAATGCCACATCTTAGCAACATGTTTTTCAAAGCGCTTATGTTAAATGAAAATATTAATTCTTAATTGTAAATATCAAATCATGTTTTTAATGTAGTTGTATTCCCCTACATTTTGTGAGTGTTCAATTCTATTTCGCTGTTCAATCATTCATTTTTCATTGTATTTATTCTTGTACATATATCTGCAATTCGGCCATTAGGCCGCAAAAGATATTGTGATTTAAACCGTTCTAAATAAATAAATAAATAAAACACCTAACTGATAAGGCAAAAAATTGTTTGGATGCCCACATTGCGTGACCGACATGAGCCTGGACTTTTTTTTTTTTTTGCTTTTCACTCAAATTGAAGACATCACAGCAAAATTACAGGATAACATGAGAAATACAACCTGCAAAGTCATTTTCACTAAACTTATGGATAAAAGTGTGAAATAATTCCTGAAAATAATGTTTCAGTCGTTTTATGGAAAATAACTTTTCAGGTTATACTTCTCATGTTTTCCTATAATTTCTCTGTAATTTTTTTTTTATCTCAATGAAAAAAAAGAAGATAGTACAGATTGGGCCATTTTCAGAGGGTTGGTATATCTTGGGCATCCAGATAAATTGAAATCACAATTTAGCTTTCAGCTGCAAAGATCTTTAATCTATAAACCATTTATCTATCTATCTATCTATCAAATTATTCTCTTTTTTTTTGGGGGGGGGGGCTTAGAATAAAAATTGATAAATACCTTGCATCAGTCAGAAGATGGTTGTCCGTTCCAAGGCAGGGGATATCCTGAACGTATTGCTGAAACCCAAGGCTATCTGTACAGTTGATCATCGACCAATCAGGTTGACAGACACTGAGGAAGTGCGGCCTCAATCGTCCAATCAGGTACTTTGCTGAATCGGTCAGGAGTAAGGTGAAGGCGGCGCCGACAGCAAAGGGGCCGATGGTGGAGTAGAGGGCGGTGGCCCAAGGATGCACGGAGCAACAGCACATTTTCCGGCGGTTGTATGGTCGCCATGGAGACCCCTCCTCTGAGCATCTCGAAAAGTAGCGGTAGAGAAACCATTCGCATACAACCATCTGAGGAGACAAAGTGAAATAAAATATGATTGATTTTTTGTTAAAGTTGACTCTGGGTTAATCAAATAATCAAATGGTTCTATTTTGAAACACTTCTTTGAATATATTGTTCCATAACACAGGTTAGTGTAGGGTAACTCCAATATCTTACAATAAATCGATGATTGAATATTTTCAAACCTCGGTAATATGAATGTGGAAGCGTCGTGGTGTAGTGGTTCTGACTCTCGCCTTTCAGGCAGAAGTTCGCGGTTTGAGTCCTACCCATGGCGTTAATTTCCTGAGGCAAGAAATTCATCCACACTGTGCTGCACTCAACCCAGGTGAAAAATGGATACCTGGCAGGAATTTATTCCTTGGAATGCTTAACTTAAGCGCCTAACTGGCTTACTCGGCAGTTATAGCCAGGGTAATAATATGGTACCTAGTATCAAGCGCAGTAGAGTATATGCATACAAATGGACCTCTAATTATTCATGTAGCGATTAGAGTCATAATTTGTTCCAACATAATGCATTCTCTTCTCAAATCTATGAATGTGCTATTATTCCCATCAAGCCTTATATAAATACTGATGAAAGGTTGACCATCACATTATTAATAATCCCTCTCCAATGAGTAATAATGTTTAGCCCGATGCCCATTACATTTTGCCACCCAAGCAAGGAGGCTTACCCAAGGTTTCACTATAAAATAAAATAAAAAGAATTGGACAAAGTAGATAAACCCCCTTCAAGCTTTCACAATGGCTTTACAAACGATAGAAAGCAGCTTCCCTTTCATTCAGCAAGCATGTTTGACATCTGTTTTACTTTTATACACAGGATAAATAGGAAGGAAATGTGTTTTGAGCAAAAGAGCCACTGCAAAGACTAGAATGAGAAGATGTTCATTTTGTCCAATTTTGTTCCCAAAAGATTTCACAGTGTTTTAAAGCCTTCAATATTCCCTCAATGACAAACCAACAAAGAAACATTTGTGTTTCCGGTTTCATAATAAGTACCAATTGGTTGATAGAGCTTGGATTGTTTCAAGATGACAGGGAAATTGGGGTTTGGCTTGGAGTGACCAGTTGCTCAAAAAACTCAAACTTGATAGACAAAATGCACCCCAGATTTTAGCAAGTTATTCACATTGGATTGTGGAAGACACCAACAGATAACAGCACAGTGGAAACTTGCTATTAAGAGATCTGAAAAAACGAAATATCTGCTATAAAGAGGTAAAAAAAATATGGTCCCGACTCTTAATATAACTTATTGTTTTTAACTCTGCTATACAGAGATTACTCCTATAACAAGGTATTCTTTATGGTCCCAAGCACCTTGTTATACCGAGTTTCCATCGTACTCACAAACTGATTGAGCATAGATTATGGAAATTTGTGGTAATAGTACAATTGTTTTAGTATACAGTGGAAACTCACTAAGTAATGTGCTTGGGACCATCGAAGATATAAAACGGGATTCTTGTTATAGCAGGGTAATAGACTAATAGAATACTAAGCTATAAAGAGCCCGGACCAGATTTTTACCTCTCTATATTACTATTAAGAATTTTTTGATTATCAAGGGCCTGTATCATAAAAGATGCAATTAAACGTATGATAAATATTAATCGTAAGTCTAAAGCAAAACGTGCATCATAGAGATAGGATATATTTTCAATTTATTGTATCTCTTTTATGTTACAGGCCCTGGATATCTTACACCTAGTTTCCACTGTATTTATTTCAAGTAATCCAATGCTGGATGAAAACAAACACTCTTTTCTCAAATACAAATGATCCTGTAAAGATTAATTTCCCTGAACGCACTAATCATATGTTATTCCAAAAGTCAGGTGGTGTAAAAGTTGATTATTTATTTCAAGCTGAGCAATGCCACCAGGTATCTGTGTGCATGTACCTAGTTGACGGCTTGATGACCAACAGAGAAATGACCTCACAAGGTTAATATGGGGTTATTCGCATTACCTTGATTAAAAAAAATTAGCATGCTATTTCAGGAACCTGTTACAAAAGAGATACATGGGATTGAAAAATGATTGTAGCTCTATGGTACAGGTTTTGCCAATTAATATTTATTGTAAGTTTAATTGCATCTTTTATGTTATAACATGGTGCTTTTCATTCACTTTTGAACATTTACTTCAATGATTTGTACTGAACCTGACTGAGATAATCCTCTGTATAGGCCCTACTTCTTGTAAAAATGTTATTTCAAACAAGTTTCATAAATTTTGTCTTTGGTAAGGTTCCAAATTGTGACATGTATACTGATTTACAGAGCTGTAAAGTCAGTGACCCACAGGTTAACCTCATACAAGGTCATACGAGGTCATGTGTAAAACATATATCTGTCAGCATGCTTTTTATGATAATCCCAAGTTGACAATTTTTGTCAAATTTCTAGAACATGCACAGCATTCAATGAGGTGAGATTCATGCTTTCATGTGCAAATTGATGTACTTTCATTCCCTCTCTCAGATTCTGCCCCTCGTCCTTGCAATTATGAAGACCTACACCATTACTACCAAACTCATATCTATGGAGAGAAATCTCATCATACCATGATTACCCAAATTTCAGAAGAAAAAAGAATTTCCTATTCTTTAAAGCTTCCATGCGATTTTAAACACTGTATCTAAAGGACTGAAAATGGCCAATATCTTCCCATTTCATATTTTCAATGAAAAAAATCCAACTAAACAGAAAAAAATCCAACTAAACAGGATAGAATCCAACTAGTGAGTAGTTCTGCTATTAAATGTATGTCGATTGTCATTGCATTATTTGATTTTTAGACATTTTTTCTTCCAGTGTGAAAGTGTTTTCTTGTTTCCAGCTGAGATGGACAAACAGTGGATCTACCCTCCAAGATGTTCCTCGGATGACCCACGGAGAAACAACCTCATCAGGTCATCTGCCTAGCCATTACTCAACAATCATTCCACAAGTCGCTTGGACTTGGTAAAGATATCTCCTTGGAGGAGATTTATACCACTAACATCAAATACATGATTAGAATGGCTCCCTTGAGGGCCAAAGGTCAGTGACCTGCAGGTTCAGCAACCAGCAGGTAGACCCTCTTTTGGCCCCATTCACACAACATTGAAATTGGACCTGTTCAAATTATACGACCAGGAACAACATTTCTCATTATTCGGTCCGTTTCAGCTTTTGGGGCCTGGTAGAAAAATCTCCAGGAAGCTTTCCTTTATTGGGTACTTTCACATTTCTTAAACAAGAAAATCTACTATTTATAAATCCTTGGTGTAATGAGTGTAACTGGCGATGTCTCAATGCAAGTACAAATATAGGAAATTGGTCTCTTTTCAAATGCAGCTTTATGTCTGTCTCCGAATCCCCTCAATCCAAGCCCTAGCACGCATGCAGAACTTAAAGGTATAGATTCGTAATGACCAGGATGCAGAAAGTGATGTTAAACGAGCTGATTTATTCACAAGTTGCTTTACATGCCTAAATATATCTATGCAGGATATTAGGTGTACATTTTTGCTCGTATTCTGTGTATTTTACGTCCAACAGGTCAATCCGCCATTGTTCCTACGGTGTGCTAAGTGCTTTAGAGCGAGGGAGTGTCGGTCTGAAATGGGCGGTGCGATCGGTGGTATTGTCTGCGGTGCGTGAGTTCATGTTCATTTTGTACGTGAAGCATGTTCTGTGAGGAAATACGACCGCAGCAGGTTGTTTTATTTTGCGATAATTAAGCCATTTCTAGGTCGATTTCATTCAAACAAACTAAGAACATGCTCTAATTTACTATTGAAAAACTGCATTATGGTAATAATTTTACTGCAGCTCGCAAACTAGTTAAATATCTGAAGCGCCCTCCTCCCAAAACTGGTCTTTCGCTTTAAAGCCCGGTCACATAGGGCCCCCGGAAGCCACACGATTCAACACGACTCTTTGTTTGGAGGCAGTTAACTGTGGATTGACAAAGAGTCGTGTTGAAACTTGAATCGTGTTGCTTCCAGGGTCCTATGTGACCGGGGCTTTACAAACTGCCTCTGCAAATAATTCAACAATACTCAAATCAGGCGCAAATATTCATACATGAATGAAGCGCCGTTCAATCCAAACACAACAACAACAACATTAATTTCATTGAAAAAACTTGGAATTCACAAGTGAAAGTAGGCTAGTCCTCTTAGACCCTCTTCACAGCTACAACATTCAGACTACTTTAAAGGGAAACCAACCCTTTGAATTACCGTGCTCTCATTGAGTGAAGAAAAATCAGATGAACAAACTGTAAAAATTTAAGCAAAATCGGACGACACGTTCTGCTTCAAAAGGTATTATCAATAACCCACCTCCCAAATCTCCCAACTCTGTACGTGGGTTAATATTAAGAAGTACATAGGCCTACATCCAGGATCAGAACTCCTACTTCACACAAGTAAATTACTTCCTCTATATAAATACGACTTCCACTGTATAATAAAACAAGCCCACATTTAACGTTATTCAAAGGGGAACCAACCCCTGGAATGATTGTGCACTCATTGAATGAAGAAAAATCATATGAACAAACTGAAAATTTGAGCAAGATCGGACGACGCGTTCATAAGTTACTATCAATATAGACCAGCAGCCAGCAAGGGTTAGCCTAGCTGGAAAGGTTACCAATTTTAATGTTCATGGATGCAAAGATCGTACTCTCCGATATTACGAATGGGCCGTCTGGCATGTCCTATCTGGTGGATGTGGCCATGGGAGGGGCCCAAAGTGGTCAAAAAAATCGGCTAGC
>BQKZ01006273.1:12594-24929 GCA_036244855.1 Temnopleurus reevesii | reverse complement strand
ACCATCTATGCCAGGCAATAGCTAATAAACCACTTATCACTCTCATCTCTAGATGGCAGCAGTTCATCTGTAGATGGAAGCCACAGTCAGCCATGTTTTGTGGCCTTTAGCTAAATCCCATTTTGTTCATACTGGACAGCACTTAAACTGTAGAATTGGAAGCCACAGTCAGTCATGTTTTGTGGCCTCTACCTAAATCCAATTTTTGGACAGCAGTTAAACTGTAGAATGGAAGCCATGGATGGTTGCTTCCCGATGGACCTAAAGGTAAAATATACACATGGCTTTGAACCAAGGATCCATTCGCTGTATTATGGCAGATGTTCACCTGTTGGTTGAAGCTACCCAGCTCCAATATCCACCATCTTTGGAAGCCCACTAACAGCCGTTTTCATGGGAAATTAGTCATTGATTTCTGTAAAATATTGATCTGTTGATATTGGAATATATCTTTTATCATTTGACAGAACAATGATAGAGGGATAGTGAGAGAGAGAAAAGGTGGAGTAGGGGAAAAAGAATAGAAGGGACTGGGAGATAATGGTAGAGAGAGCGAGAGAAAGAGAAAGAGATAGAGAGATTGGACTAGCTGATGGGAGAGACAATTGAGAGAGAGAGAGAGAGAGAGGGAGAGAGGGGTGGAATAGGGAAAGGGAATATAATGGACTGGGAGATAATGGTAGAGGGAGAGAGAGAAAGAGAATGCACTAGGAGAGATGAATAGAGATAGAGAGTAGTGAAGAAGAAGGAAGGGTACAGTGTAGGTATAGAGGAGTAAATAATAATAATAATAATAATTTGCATTTATAAAGCGCCTTTTCGTGAGATTCAAAGCGCATTTTAAGAAAGGTAGAAAATAAAGAACAGGCCAACAAATGCATACATGTATAGAATAAACAGAATAACAGAATTAACGAATACATAGATTATAAACAAGCAAATTAATATATCAATGGAGAATATAATACAATTACAAGAAGGAAGAAGAAGGAGAGAGGGGGGTATACTGACAACCGGTCATGTGTGGCTTAGTGGTAGAGCGTCTGCCCCATGAATGGAAGGTCGTGGGTTCGATCCCAGGTCGAGTCATACCAAAGACTTTAAAAAATGGGACCATCTGCCTTCTTGCCACGCGCTCGGCATTGAAAGAAATGAGAAAGGTAATAATAACTTTATGTTATGCAGGGCCCGCTGGAAGAACAGCTACCTATGTGGCTACCCTGGGTAAATTATTATTATTATTATTACTATTATGTATTTGAAAGATTAAGGAAGACCGTAATATAAAGAGGGATAGAGAGGGATAATTAACTTGCGTCTTGGCTCTTTGCCAGGATATTAAAAGGAAATAATGTGCACCCTAATGCATAATGGTCCTTAACCATACCATAAACATTGTGTGATACAAGTATTCAATCAATGAAATTTTGATAAACATTTTTTTAATAAACCCTTCCGATCGGAACCCTCTTTGATTACCGCGTAGCCATAGCAACCACCCATCGATTCTTGTGCAGATGGGTTACGTAAATACAACATTTTCAATAGTACACTTGGTCGTTCCGTCGCTCCTTAGTTTGTTTTTAATTACGAAAAATGTTCCCACCGTTGCCTGTTCTATCATACTTTTTACTCGTCCAGCATTCACAAACATTATCCACCATCGACATTAATATGAGCCAAGCGCTAACTCTCAGTCTATATAGATCCGTCCGAATTATCAGCCCGTTTATAGTTTAGAGGGGAGCCTAATTGAATTTTTAAGTGGCAATATTAGCGCGTACTCGTAGGTAATTAATCAGTAGGTGACAGCTTGTTGCGTTTGCAGTTCACTTCAATGTGGCAATACCAACAGGCAATGGGACTCATTATTTGTTGATTTGCACCCCTTCTATATCTTCCGGTTCTCTCCCTCCCTCATCCTATGCATCTGTTGGTGTTGCATGATCATCAAACGATGGAACAGATGCGGCTTCCAGCAGATGCTGTTGTAGCCACCTGCAGAAGTGATCATTCCTGAAAGTATCTTCTATTGGATCATTTAATGCTCTTTTCATCGTACTCATGCGCTAAGAATTTATTCCATCGTGCAAAATAGTTTCGAACAGAGAGATGTTATTTTGGCAACCTGTGAGAGCGATCATTCTGGAAACTGTTTATTTTGGCAACCTGCAGGAGTCATTATTCTTGAAACTGTTTATTTTGCCATCAATTAATGCTCTTTTTATCGTACTCATGTGCTAGGGATTTGTTTCAGCATACGAAGGAGTTTATAACATCAATATGCTATTTTGGCAACCTATGGGAGCAATCATTCTAAAGATAGTCTTCTATATGATCATTTAATGTTTGTTTCATCAAATACGCTGAGAAATTGTTTCATTGAACAAGTCCGGTATGAAGGAAGGAACGTAGAATATACAGATCCTAGGGTTGGTTTTATACCATCTTCTACATTGGGTGACTTCAAGTACGGTGTTCGGTGTTGGTGTTGGTGTTGAGAGAGCAAAACGGTCCGTAAACCGAGCTCCAACACCGTTGATCAGTTTACAGAAGCGATACAGAAACGACCGGAAATACGTCAGAATCTTGCAAGGTCTACCCCAAACACGGACAGACTTCAAGTTTGGTGTTGAGGCTGGTGTTGGTTTTGCTGCAACACCAACACCAGTGTTCAACACTATACTTGAAGTCACCCAATGAACTCTTGTGCTAGGATTATTTCAGAGTGCCAAGCAATGTAGATCATCTATGGATGCTATTCTACATGTAAATACCTGCTTCAGCGATTGTTTTGATATTCAACTTTGTATCTGATTCCTCTGTCATGGGAGTCTTACACCAGAAGTTAGAACATACACTGTAGCAGATGCTATCACCAGTGTAGTAAAATCACGCTTTTCCGTAATAACGATAAACCGTAATCTCAGACCACTATTACGTAACTCAGTGCTCCGCGGAGATACGTGTGAGTGATTCTCCCAGTCTCATTCTAGTCATTCGCCCAAATGTGACACAGTTGCATGCATGCATGCGATCGGCACGATTTTTTCTTTCGGACAAAACGATTGGCGAGTTCATTGCCAGCCATTTCTTGAAGTGAAACATATGTTTTAAACGTTTATGATTGGAAAACGCCACGGGGAAATTTAAACCGGCACGATTCATCTGAAAGCTCGATCGCCAAACTTCCTAGGTATCGCACTCGCAGACCCTCCCAATGCTGTGCGCGGAATCCCTGGGTGGTTGAAATCGAGGGAAGCTTTTGGTATCGTTCCTCGGTTTTTTAATTGTAATTGGGTTTACGTGCATTTTTCGCTCAGCGTGATTCAGCGGGCGACGCTCAAGGAGTGATCGATCAACGAAATTTATGACGGTTTTGCGTTATTACGGTAAAGTATGATTTTACTACACTGATCACAGTAATTATTTATACACAATGCTTTACATGTTAATGAACTCTTGAGCCAGAATAGTACCTGTATCAAGTAATGTGCTTGTAGAAACTTCTTTATTCTCTAAGAGAAACAGCTCCTGTCATCAGGACCACCATCAGATGAGGTATCCAGTTGCGTTTCTTTGAGTGAAGGGGATTAAAATTTGGGGGTCTGCATATCTCGTAAAGTGCACTGCGTCTAGCTTGCTTTGAGCAGTGCGATGACACAGAGTGGCGAATGAATTTATCTTGTCTTATTTAGAAACCAGCAGTGTCTTGTATCCAAATGATGTGAAAGCCGGACTGCTTGAAAAGGCCAACAAGCAATTTTTGTTGGCCTGGTGTAATGCATTTTGATCTAGAGAAGCAGATCATACGTGTACACAATCGTTGAAGGATTAAAATGGGGAATACTTGGTGCTCGACAAGATAACAAATTTTGTGATTATCAACATCGTGCTACTGCTAGCTATGGACAGTTTCTGGTATAAACCTTTTGTAAAATCCCAAATACTTTATAACATTTCCTTATTGTTGGTGTTAAAGCAGGTGTTGATATTTTTCACCATTTATGATGAGCTGCTGAATAGATTCTACCCTGGAATTTGGATGTTATATTGGAGCATAATTTGGAGGAAGTTGGACCAAAACGTGAATATCTTTTTCACTGGATTTAATTGTTTTGATCATTTGTTTGCCTGCGTATGTTTTCTGGAGCATGTCAAAAGCTTCATTGTGCCTCTTTGAGGTATTGAAAAGACACTTCTTGTTCTATAATGTTCTCCTTCACTACTTGCTACTTTCAAATTGAATCAAAGTGCTACAATAATCAAGCTCTTAATGGTCTACGGGTTTAATAGTCACATGTCTAGTCATCAGGAGGTTGATTCCAACCCTATCTTTTTTTTACAGCACCTTGGAAACACACCATCATCAGCGCATGTTTATTTTTGTTGAGGAAAAGGCACGAATAACTGGCAGAATTTGTGATGCCTCTGGAGGCTAATCTTCAAGGCTTTTCTCGTTGACAGGTTGATCTACTGAAGATGTGAACCTAGTAAAATTCTGCAATAAGATCAATCTGAAACCATCTTTTGGGAAAGAATGCATGATGCATTTGGCATCAAATCTTGAAGGCCATTCTTGTTGATACATTCAGGTTTGATCGTATGTATGTTGAGCTGTGTTCTTTGGAAGTGAAACTTGATGCCCTTGACAACAAATCTCCAAGGCTCTTCTTGTTGGTAGGCTTATTTTTAGATGTAGTGGATGCATAGCATCTTCTTACAGCCAATCCTTAAACTTTGTTTTCATTGACAGGTTTATCGCTTCGAACTAAGATAAGGATAATGTGATTAATGCAATTACGTCAAGGTGTTTTATAAAAGCAATGCCAATGATGCATACTTTTGCTTGATAGTTTTTTCTAGCTGACAGGTCTGATAGAATCTACCTAAGATATGAATGTAGTTAATGATGGTTTTCAGACCGAATCAAACCATCCGCCTTGTGAATTAAGACATGGTGTCTTTGATATCCAATCTGAAAGGTTTTCTTGTTGACAGATGTGTTGGAATCTATTTTAGATATGAATGTAGTCAATTAAGACTTGAACCAAATCACCTTATGAACTGGTGTTTGGTGTTTTGATAGAGATACTTCAAGGCTTTGTTGTCTTGTTTTATTATGCACCTATAAACTTACACTTGTTTATCAAAGCTGTTTCTTTGGAATGTTGCATAAAGCCTCTGACAACAAATGTCCATGGACCTTCTTGTGGACTGGTTTGGTTATCTACCTTAGATGTGGACATAGTTTTCTTTAGGATTTGATTTGATTTGATTTGATTGATTTTATTTTTTCCATTTTAATAATATTTTCACAAAGCAAACAAGAAATTATAACGATTTTGCAACAAACACAACATGGTATTATCAGTTATACACAAATCAATAATACATACAAGTATTGTAATGTCTGAAAAGCGAAGCTCATTGAGTTAGAGCAATGAAGGGGCATGTAGAATAAGTGAGGCCTGTAACACGCATTCACGCCCCTTCCTACATTAAAGTTACATTAAAAAAAATAGGACCCCTGACAAACGCACACCCCTTTAACCCATTGGCTACTGGAACCGAGCAGCCCATGTACAAAGTCAGGAATATAAGAATTCAGTAGTCAACGGGTTAGTAAGCATCACTACATTGGATGGACTTGAAATTCTGGTTTGGATTGAATCCTTATCCTATTGAAATAATCAGATTACATTGAAATAAGACTATTTCTATTTATCCGTAGAACACCCACGCATGGGAATTAATTTTTCATGGAAGCAATAATCGCTTTGATCACTCTATTTGATGAGAATTTACACCAAATATCAGAGCGGAACAATTTGGTATTTTGATCAGCAGAAAATGCTAATCCATGAGATATTCTGAAGCATAGTCAATCCCATTGCAATATTCTGGCATTAATGTACCTCGGCATGGAATAGACTTGCACAAACAATGCTGATATTAAAATGCAAAAACTATGGGAAGATTATGAAAATTCGTAGTAATCATCCAATGATGGATTATGTTTACACGATAGAAACAAGATAATTCCAGTTTTTTACCCTTTCTTTCACCGTAAACATTCACTGTTTTATCTTACAAATTAAAGCCCGTGTATAGTTTTGGTAAAGATTAAAGAAATGTGAATTTTGGGGATATATACCATGACATATAGTTTGTATACACATTTCAAGATCATAGCATAATTTTCTACGAGCGAATTCTTTTGAAAATTTGAATTTGACCGTTAAATCGTATTTAGCGCCCTCTCTTGGTTATAACAATATTTTGCTTCTTATTGGGCATATACAAAATTATTTCCAAGATTTTATTAAAGCATGCTAAAAAGGAATACATAAAGAATAAATTCTGAAATTTTCATCCAATTCTGTTCATGAGAAGCTGTCCTTTATCAAGAAAGAAAATATTGAATTAGCGTCGGGGGCTACGACGCTAAAATATTTTCCACACTTTAGGTTATAACTTTTCCAAAACTTGTTAATTTTTCGTACAATCTTTTGTACAACATGTTCATGATATCATGTTTCTTTTTAATTAGATTTGAAGACAAAATTTGGCGATAAAAATATTCGCTTTTACCAAAACTGTACTTGGGCTTTAATTTCTCTATACCATTCAATAATTTCTAGCAGCCGCTTGTTTGATATCCATTATGCTTGTTATTTTTATGTGAAAGGTTTTGAGATCAATCTAAGTACCATAAAAAATCATACTATTTTTGTGCTTGTTTCAAACAGTATGGGTTTGAAAAGTTGATCGGAATTAATTTGTCTTTAATCACTGGGTTTCCCTTTTCTAGCTTAATTCATTTCAAAATGTTATGAAAACAAGATTTATTTACCAATATTCAAATCGGCTTTCTGCTCTACCTGTTTTCAACGTTCACTCCCATTACAGTTGCATTTTCCTCCGAAAATAGCCCCGGTCTGATCTCCCCGCTTTTTTTTTTTTTTTTTTTTTATTATCCGTGGTGCAATTTTGATCCCCTTTTATTGTTCCAAGACTTTCCTTTTCTGTTCTAATGCCCTACAATATCCATTTCTAAATATTATCAGAACAAATTTCATTTACAAATATTCAAACCAGCTTTCTGCTCTACTTGCTTTCAACGTTCACTCCCATTATTACAGTTGCATTTTCCTCCGAAAATAGCCCCGGTCTGATCTCCCCGCTTATTATCCATGGTGCAATTTTGATCCCCTTTTATCGTGACGAGACTTTCCTGCTGAAATTATGTTGATGGACTGAGTGATGATGGGTAAATAGGATTGCAAGAAAGCAGAGGGATTCTCATTATAAAGTAGCCAAGGTTTAGAATCCACCAGAGATGGGACCTGTCAGATGAGATTTGCACACCAGAAATCAATTAAGAGGTGGCGTATACGGTGAGATGGTGAAACTGTAAATATAGCTGGAATATAATGCAGGTAGTCATGTGCGTTCTGGAGTTAGAGATGATTTTTTAAGAATTGAGGAATCGCCAGATTAATGATATGTTATGTTGCTTTCTTCAGTGGGGATTTCATATGATATGTCAACTTTGATTTGCACACCAGAAATCAATGAAAAGGTGGCATATACTCTCAGATGGTGAAACTGTAAATATAGCTGGAATATAACGCAGGTATTCATGTACATACTGGAATTCAAGATGTTCTTTTTGAGGAATTATGAGATTATTGTTATGTTGCTTTCTTCATGATAGCTTAAATGAGACCTGTCAGATGAGATTTGCACGCCAGAAATCAATAAAGAGGTGGCGTATAGTGCGAGATGGTGATACTGTAAATATTGCTGGAATATAATGCAGGTATTCATGTGCGTTCTTTTTGAGGAATTGTGAAATTATTGTTAGGCTATCTTGCTTTCTTCAGTGGGGATTTCATGTGATCTGTCAACTCTCATTTCCACAGTAAAAATGAAAAGTAGAGTTTTACTGTGAAGTAGCGTCTTGTTGATATGGCTGGAATGATATGCTCTATGCTCAGAAATGTTCTGGAATTCAAGATGGTTTTTGGAGACTTGGGGAATTTCAGATTAATGAAGTTGTATTGCTTTCTTCAGGAAAGCTTTCATGTGTCCTGTCAACTTTGATTTGCTCACAAGAAATCAATATCTAGAGTTAACTGTGAAGTAGCGTTCTTGTTGATATCGCTGGAATGATATGCTGTATACTAAAAAATGTTTTGGATTTGAAGATGGTCTCGGATTCTTGAGGATTGTGAGATTATTGATATGTTCTGTTGCGTCTTCGGAAGGGCTTTCATGTGACCTGTCAACTTTGATTTGTGTGTCATTTCCACGGCATAAATGAAAAATAGAGATCACCACAAAGTAGTGATATTGTTGATATCAAATATTGGAATAATATTGCGTGTGCTTTGAATTGTTCTGGCATTCTAGATGCATTTTCGAGACTAGAGGAGTTGTCTGGTTAATGATAGTTGTACCTTTTGGCTTGACAGATTCTCTGGAGGCTCACTAACTCTTAGGTTGCCAATTTAGAGATTGTTGTACTCATCTCACCTGCCGTAATTAGACTGTACTCTGTGAGAATACTATCTCGGACCTGTGTAGTAACATTTTCCAGGATATACTTGGTTTTGATCGTGATATCAAATTTGGAGGAGACTTACCTCACATTTGAATAAACTAGCTGAGGATGATTTATAAACATTATTATACAGGATTATGTTTGTAACATTATCACTTTGAGACTGCATCAATGTGTAATGCTGCTGACAACAATACAAGAAGCAATTACATCTTTTTCATGAGAGGATGATTCGTGTAAGAAACTAAGTTTTGACCAGAATCAGCAAACATATATCTACTGGATTTTTATGATTGTTATGGAGACCATCGTGTGAAATTGACTTCAAACAGTGTTTTGAAACATCTGATATTATGACAGTCTTGAAGTAAGGAAGGAACCTTGAGGATAAGGAGCAAGCAATGGATTTATCGGATTTATATTCATATGGAAAAACTAAGTTTCCAGTGATGCAATCTATGAAGACAAACACAGTTATTTAAATCATCTACTTTTTGAGCAACGTAATGAACAAAACAATTTGTACAGTTCTGTGCTAAATAACACGTACAGAACTTTTTCATCCATATACACTTTGAAAGCTCTGCTGCATTTGTGGGGCTTTTCATATTTACAACATCTGACTAACTTTGCATTCTTCAAGGAGAGAGAATTGAAGGATTCTGGAGCTGAATTTGCCATTTCTTGTTTTGATCCTCTACACACTTGGTTAATGTCACAAATTCCTGATGAATGTTTGAAACGTGGAAACTTGGGATCTTGATGCAACAATGTGAGTGTGCATGGTTAAGTTAGAATTTGAATTTTCAAGCGTACATTGAACTGTGTCCAAGTAAAGTTTGAATTGCCAATAGAACCAAAATCATGTACATTAGAGACTGCTACAACAACTCATGAATATTCATGATGGAGTCAATGTTTGCTTGTTATTAGAAGCATACATTGGAGACTGCATTTAATGATTTTGGAGTTAATAGGAAATACAAGAGACTTGTGAAAAACGTAAAAATTAAATCTGTGGAAGAACATTTTCTGATGTTTCTGACCTGTGTTGGATAACAAAATGGATCTCGGAGCGGTCAATTTTGGGATGTTATGGTGCGGCCAAGGCAAGGAGTGTGACGCTAGCCCAGAAGTAGAAGTAGAGTAAGTTCGTCTTCTTATCCCTTTCAGTTCCATTAAAGGTAGAATACTACTTTTGCAGCCTAGAATTTGACTTTCCAAGATGTACTAAATGTTAGAACTTATCACCAATCAATTAAGCACAAAGATTGATCATGATAGACGCATTTATAGTTATTCCAATAATAGTTATTCTATTCGGGCACCGAACTAATTCACCGTACCTTCAAAATTCAAAACAGCCGTTAACCCCTCGTTGACCGCAATAGCGCAAGATTCTCCCCCAGTGCGTATCCCGCATGGTGTGGCAGTGTATTGTAGTGCGCACTGTATGTGCTCTTACGTTTTGTGTGTGTGTGTGTGTGTGTGGTACCGGAATACGCTAGGAGTATCGCGATAACGTTGGTTTCAAGATGAATTATGATAGAATAGATTTTTATTTGAATTAAATATTCTGGACTACATTCGGCCAAAATATTTCAGAGGGGTTATTATTTTGGCATATCTGAGGTACACAACAAGTTGTAAGCATAACCGTAATGTGTGCAAGTATAGTTTTCTACCTTTAAGCCTCTCAGGTAGGCTACTCTTTGAGAAAATTACAATTTGTATTTTCAATCCAATTTGTTAGAAAAGAAACTCCTAGTACCTCTACTGTTTGTATTCATTGGAAAGCTGCACTCTCCAGCTTCCAATGGTACATCCCCTACAGAAATTTTTCTAAGCGAGTCGCTAGCTAGCAATGCATGCTAGCGACTAGCTTGCAACAAGCTAGTAACTAGCTTGCAACAAGCTAGTAACTTGCTTGCGAAACACGAAATATGTAAATGAGGGATGTTTTAATCCAATCAGGAATCGAGAATTAACAATTCACGAGCTTGCAGCAAGCTAGCAGCTAACTTAAGGCAAGCTAGCAGCTTTGAAAATTAAGCTAGCCGCAAGCGTGCAGTGCTAGCTTGTTGTACACTCTAGCTTGCAGGAAGCTAGCAACTGGCGTGCAGCAAGCTAGCTTGTTGCTCACTTGCTTCACGCTAGCCGCTAGCTTGTTGCATGCTAGCTGCTAGCTTATCGCTAGCTTGCTTCATGATAGCCGCGAGCTTGCTGCCCACTTGTTTCATGCTAGCTGCTAGCTTGCTGCTCGCTTGTTTTGTGCTAGCTGCTAGCTTAGCCGCTAGCTTGTTGCATGCTAGCTGCTAGCTTATCGCTAACTTGCTTCATGATAGCCGCGAGCTCGCTGCCCACTTGTTTCATGCTAGCTGCTAGCTTGCTGCTCGCTTGTTTTATGCTAGCTGCTAGCTTTGCCGCTAGCTTGTTGCATGCTAGCCCAGCTGCAAGCTTGCTGCTAGCTTGCTGCTAGCTTGCTTCATGCTAGCTTGCTGCTAGCTCTCTGCTTGCGTGCTTCAAGCGAGCTGCTAGCTTGCTTCATGCTCTCTGCTAGCTCTCTGCTAGCTCTCTGCTAGCTTGCTTCATGCTAGCTTGCTGCACGCTACCCACTAGCTAGCTTAACGCTTTCATGCTAGCCGCTATATAGCTTGCTACTCGCTTAGCGCTAGCTTGCTGCATGCTGACTGCTAGGTTGCATTCGTTGTAACATTTAAAGACAAAACTTTTTGCGTGATCAACATTGCTTGATATACAGTATAAACACTTTTGATCAAACTCATTATACTCGACATGAGCGTACTCTGAATTTGCTATGTTTTGTTTGAGTATGTGGCGATAAAGAATCGACAGAGCGAATAAATTAATGCAATGGTAAATTATCACTAATCAATTATCCCATAACCTTTATAAGAATCACTTATGCTTATTATCAACTAAATCTGATCAAACTGTAATATGTTATTTATGATACCATTCTAAATGCGCAAACAAGCAGAATTCCATAATTATGATCTAAAACTTTTATGGAAGTTGAGGAATTAATTATTGTAATCAGGCAATTGTGATTCATTATTAGAAATAATCTGAAGTTAATATGCAAATAGGACTATTTACAAACGTTTGAAATATGATTATATTGTACCTTCATTGAATGAATAAATATTCAAGTATTTTGTAAGCTAACATACCGTATATCACCTAAAACAATGTCATACAGGGTACATGGTATAAGAAATGGTCTACAGAAATAACTCAATGTACATAATCATCAACTTTTATTATTAATTCAAACACAAGAATAAATGGGATGTACTATAATCTCAAAATGATTACTATAGCAGTCACAAGAGAGAGATATAAACATGAACAAAATAACTCAATCTACATCTCTGACTAGAGCATGCCTGTTTAACGTACAGTGATTAACACTGCAAGGCAGATCTTGAACATATACTTTGCCAAATTCCAGGCATGAAATTTATACAAGGATTAAACAAAATGTGAATAGATTTAGAACAAGAATTTTACATGATCATAACCTCAATAATGACTCAAGAAATTAATACAGATGTTTGACTCACCAACTTTTTGCCAACCAGGTTTTTAACAACTTTCCTCAGCTTGTGTTCGAAAGTTCTTGTCAATTTCTATTCATGGCGAGAGTAGTTTCTATACAGCTTGTTTGACTTGAATTCTCCCAACAAGTGAGTTTATCTGTGATGTAATATTCTACCCCACACCCAAGTTTATCCCAAACGGG
>BQKZ01006272.1:0-16968 GCA_036244855.1 Temnopleurus reevesii | reverse complement strand
TGATGGTGATGGTGATGGTGATGGTGATGGTGATGGTGATGGTGATGGTGATGGTGATGATGATGATGATGATGATGATAATGATGATGATGATGATAATATTGATGATGTTGATGATGATGATATTGATGATGTTGATGTTGATGTTGATGTAGATGGTGGTAGTGATGATGGCGATGATGGTTATGGTGATGATGATATTGGTCAGGATGATAATGATGAATACGATTATGATGGTGATAGTGATGATGGCATTATTATGGTGATGATAAGGATGATGATGATAATGATAGATAACTCTCATATAACCAAATCTATTAAATTTCAGAGGTGAATCGAGCAGAGCTTGCCAGATTTGATAAGAACTACTTACCAATAATGTACAACCTGTACACCAGTGGAAATGCAAGGCAGGATCCATCTCTATTCTCTGTCTTAGAAACCATCAAGGTCTACCTTCAGATAGCAGATCCAAAGGTTTGAACATTTTTACAATGTTCTTTTTTTATTTGTATTTTTTTAACTGATTATATTTAATTTTAATCGAAATAAGAAATGAACTAAAAAACGAAAAAATGAGACTACATCTTATCAGTATTCCACAATGATTGGCAGCTCTGCTTTCCCATAAATGAAACAACAGCACATAAATCACCAATGCATCTGGTTTTGTCCTAGCATTTGAAAACAAAGTTTCACAAGCAATATACCGGACTCAATATTGAGTCCTTACAAAATATGTCAAAGTAAAACGTGTAAAATTTTTCTATTTAATAGTAATAACAATAATAATAATAATAATAATAAACACATAATTTGTAATGCATGATCTATTTAGATAAAGTATGCCATGTAATCACACTGATTATTTAATTTTTTTCCTTTCTCAGCTGATAGCTACCATGGCAGACAAGGCATGTATGAAGCTTGATCAAGAGACACCCGAACGACAGCATGCAGTCATGGATCTTGTCATTGCCATGGCAACGCATGTCAATGCAGATCACATGACCAAGCTCTATAAGATGATCACTCCAATGCTAGAGGTAAAGGAATTTTAGATATTTAAACATTTTTTATTTTATTAATAACATTAAGATGGCCTTTGGACCAGTAAATGTCACTGCTGACCATCTGACCATCTGATAAGTAGGCTGAGATTTAAAATGAAATTAATAAATTCTTCATCCGCAAAGCTGACACCTTAGGGTTGTTGTTCGAAAGCTGCAATTGATAGCAAGTTGCAGTTGATAGGAATGTGCCAATCAAATCATTGTTTCATGTGCGTCTTGTTAAATGCGCATACTGTGCACAATTGAAAATGCGTGTTACAATGTGCAAAGTTGCAGTTGATTCTGAAAAACACCCCCTTAGTCCAATGAAGCTCTATAAGATAATCACTGCAATGCTAGAGGTAGAGAAAATTTAGATTTTATTTTTTTTTCACTTTTAATACTGGTTAGCATTTATGATTTGATAAATTTATGTTCATTCTTTGGACAGAATGATCTGATATTTGATTGAAAGATGTTCATCATGTTGACAAATAAGTGAAGAGGGTTGATCAGTTGTCTCACGATGTGCAAACGTACGATGTAGCTACAGTGTAGTTTTGGCTGCTGTATACTTCTAGCCCTCATCAGACTATAATGAGCAAAGACTAGTAAGGCACTCACAGTGTGGTCTATGCTCATTAAAATCTGATGAAGGCTCACGGCACACAGCACCAGAAACGTCACAGTATCTGATTTCTATGTTTGCACATCGTGAGACAAACTGATCAACTGTCTTCCATTGGTCTAATATTGTTTACACTCTTGGACCAGTAAATGTCTCTGCTGACTATCTAAGATAAAAAAAAAAAGGATGAATAGATTTTTCATCCACTGAGCTGACACCATGATAAACAAAATAATGACAACTCTCATTTAACACTGCATTCTGTGGCTCTGATAAGGCAATGTCGTCATTTGTGACTGAATGTCAGATTAATTTATTGTAGATTTTGCTGTACATCTCTTATGAAAAGAGATTGAAAGGAGACTTTATTTTCTTTACTAGATTTAATGTGTAGAGGATTTATTCACACTGTATGTCAACTCTGCTTGTTTTCAATTTTTAAAGTGCATGTTTTACCCCCAAAATGAATGATATTGATCTATTTCTAATGATGATAATGTTTGGTACTTGAAAGAGTAGTGCTTACAAATTCTTTTATATTTGTTGCCATTTACAGAGCACCGATCGCACAATGCAGAAGAAAGCCTATCGAATGTTGGAGGAACTATGTGAAGGTGTGTCCCCATCATCACAAGAATTCCTGAAAGCTAATTTGGATAATCTTCAAACTGTTCTTCTGAAATCACTCTCTAGTTCATCACCCTCTTCAAAAGCAGTAAGTCAAATCAAAAAATTTTAAGCAATCATTGGAGATGTGAATTACTCCCAGCAGACATTTCAGAAAACATAATTTGTATTACTTTAGTATCGAAAAGTTGAAATAAGAGCTCTAAATATCTTTAATGATAACAGAACTCTATACCATAATACATGGCACCCTCAAATAACATTTAATTACTCACTGAGACCATCTTTACATGGCCTGCATTTACTAGAAAATGTTAGTATCTTTGTCCCTATTTTAGTTGTTAAAGACTAGAAATATAACTGCACTGTACAATATTTTGTAAAATTATTTTGCAAGAGTTCAAGGTAATTCTTTTGCCAGTAAAATGAGAATTAAAAAGCGAGGAGTGAGACTTATCATGTCTCAGAAATTAAACTCACCGTTGGATAAAAAAAAAGCCAGCGATAATTCAGTCTGATCCTGTGCTAAAATGATGATAAAAATGTGTTTTAGGGCATGTGTCATTCATTGATATTGTTGAACATTTATGCATTGCACATCTTAGTGGATGTTGGTTTTAAGTTATAGTTGATCAGCATGCACTAATCAAAATCATTATTTCAATTTGTATCGTATTAAAAGCGCAGTGTTTCAAGAGTTTGTATTAGCCTAACGCTACCTAAGGCAATTGCGATTGGTGCCTTCCTTGCTTGCCATGGTACCTTCTTTTAATTTCCTACAGTTCTCTATTAATTTGCTTTGGGTAGATTAGTGCTCTTTATCAAAATTACCTGGTTATCATGCCCTGATGAAATCCTATATTTAGCCCTGTGTTTTAATATGAAACTAATTAAACTGATCAAACTTTCATGGAACACTCCCAAAGTCTTTGAATTCACAGCTCTTAACCCTTTTCTTCTTTGTCTCCCTGTAGCCTAGACTAAGATGCTTACATCACATCGTGTCTAGCCTCTCAGCTGAGAATGAAGATTTCATTACTAAGCCCTGTGTTTCAATATGAAACTGATTTGCAATCTTTCTCATTTTTTGTTCAAACATTCCCAAAATCTTATAACCCATGTTTTGCCCTTGTTTGTCTGCTTGAAGCCTAGACTTAGATGCTTCATTAGTACCGTGTACATTACATCATGTCGAGCCTCTCAGCTGAGAATGAAGATTTCATCACTGAGCCCTGTATTTCAATCTGAAACTGATATGCAAATTATTGCAATTTTCAAGGAACATCTGTAAGGTCTTTTAATTCACATCTCTTGACCGTTTTCCCCCTCGTTTGTTTCCTCGTAGCCAAGACTAAGGTGTCTACATCACATCGTGTCAAGCCTCTCTGCTGAGAATGAAGATTTCATCACAGCTGTCTTACCGGAAATCATCTTATGTACCAAAGAGATCAACCAGAAAGCTAGGGCCTCGGCCTTTGGTCTCCTGGTAGAGATTGGCAATAACATGCTCAAGTACTCGGATCAACCCAGAGAATGTAAGAATAAACAATGGAAGTGTTAGTTTTGGAGAAAAAAAATTCCATCATATATCTTTGAGTGATTCAACCTGTTGAATCAACTTTTTGTACATAACAACAAACCTCATAAATATATTATTCGTGGTCGACAATGAAGATTTCATCACAGCAGTCTTACCCGAAATCATCATATGTACCAAGGAGATCAACCAGAAAGCTAGGGCCTCGGCCTTTGGTCTCCTGGTAGAGATTGGCAATAACATGCTCAAGCACTCGGATCAACCAAGAGAATGTAAGAATAAACAATGGTTGTGTTAGTTTTTTTTTTTTAATCCATCAAAGATCTTTTAATTGTGAATAAACCTTTTTGATAAGTTGTTTGATTATAATGACTAAACTAAATATTTTTTTAATGATCTTATAATTACTGCACAAAATGTTATAGGGAGAAGAAAAAAACTTTGGATGGTGAATGGGAAATCATAGAATTACAATACAATGGAGGAAACTTGCTGAATCTGGGGAATGTAACTTCACACTACTATAAACTGCTCATAACAGCCAATTTTTTTCTTTTTCCTATTTTGTGATTGTTATACTTTTATAGGTTGATTATATATTATGATGATTTGGTTTATGATGAAACTGCCAAATCTTTATTTCAAAACATTTTGTAGATAAGTTAAAAAAAAAATGTTGGATATCAGTTCCTGCCTGTTTATAATTCCTCTTCATTAAGCCAGCCGTACAATCATTGCATTACAAGATGATTCATTTGATTCATACTTTGATTTTAGAGTGCTTTATTCATTCCATTATTTCATTTTCAGTGGTTGTTAGCAAATATCTGGAGATGCTAGCAGCAGGTTTAGCCGGGTCACCTCATATGGTTAGTGCCACTGTTCTTGCCCTCACACGGATCCTCTTTGAATTCAAAGGTATGTTTCTCTTAAAATCTCTTCAACCTTTTGAGGTTCAAAGACTAAATATCAGACATGGTGAGAGAAGGGAATTGCCCCAAAGGACAGGTTTTCTGCCCTGAAGCTATGACTGTGCTGATGATACTGAAATTTGGCTACAAGAAGACATGTCGCATTCAAAGTTAATTACATGTATGCCAATGACTCTGCGTAGTTTGGCATTAATTCCTGCAAACATTTGAGATACATTATTGTGGTCAAGAGGTTAATTTGTATGAATACTGTAATTTCTATAACACTATTTGGTCATTCAGAGGCATGAAAGTACCCATTTTAAGATAGATAAATTGAGATTAACTTAGATCAGTAAACTACTGTATAAGCCAATATTGTAGCAAATTTTGGCGAGATGAGCGTTTTTGTACCAGTTTTGACATATTAGCTGGTTATTTCTACGTCTCGAACAGTGCTTGTAAATTGATGTATTTTGAAGAATTGTAAGACCTGGGTCACAAATTAGCAAAAGTTAAAACCACTGCAAAATTTTTACCTTGTACATCACTTCTTTTCAATACTCTTTTTAGACATCCTGCGCGGAGCAATGTTGGAGCAGCTAGTTGATGCAGTAGATACCCTCATGCAGTCAAAGGCCAGAGAAGTACTCAAATCTGCCTTGGGTCTCATCAAAGTCCTTTGTACGATCATCCCAGACCGTGTCTTGGCCCCACATGTAGAAAAATTGGTAAGTTTGCTGTTTTAAGTTCTGATGTAAGTAGTGATTAAAGTACATTAGGCCCAAGAGATGTTCATATCTGTATTGGGCCTCATCAAGGTTCTGTGTACCATCATCCCAGACAGTTCATTTGCATTTAGAACTTCTCAAATCTGACATGGGACTCATCAAAGTTTTGTGCACTTTCATCCCAGACAGTGTCTTAGCCTCACATGTAGAAAAATTGGTGAGTTTGTTGTTTGTTTAAATTAATTAAGATGGTGAGGTGCTTTAGTCTGCCTTGGGACTCATTAAAATTTTGTGTACCATCATCCCAGACCGTATCTTAGCCGCACATGTAGATAAATTTGTAAGTTTGCTGTTTAAGTTCATTAGGCTAGAGAGGTGCTCAAATTTGCCATGGGACTCATCTAAGTTTTGTGCACAGTCATGCCAGACCGTATCTTAGCCCCATATGTAGAGAAATTGGCAAGCCTGTTGTTTGTTTAAGTTTATTAGGCCAGAGAGGAACTCAAATTTGAGGGGGAAAAAGGGTGCCGAATTTGAGCTAATTCTTTTCCAATATTTGCTTTTTCCGCTTGTCAGCCCAGTCAGTGTATTATATTCGCACAAATTATCATCATTCATTTTATTGCATCTGTGTATGATGATTTCTTCAGCATTTGACTTTTAAGTAAGGTTGAATACCCATACAACTGAACTTAGGCAAACCTTGACCACTTTTAACATCATTGCAATCTTCATTAAAAAAAACTTTGACCCACTTATTTTCCCAACTGCACAATGATTGACAGGTAATGTACAATAACAATCTCTTCTCCATGAAATCTACTCAAAGCTATGCATCCTGCCTGACTGGAATGAAATCAACAATGTAATCCACATCACTCAGGAAATGCCTTCAGCTGAAACCTCCATCCAACAATTTATCCATTGTTTATGGAGTGAAATATACTCAGAATAAATGTCTTGCATTTGAAATCTACTATTTTGTTTTTCTCAATATCACTTGCTAAAGTCCCTAGCAACAGTAATCATGACCATATTTGGTAATCATTTGGCAACCTAATTAGATATTCATGCTACATCGATCTGTTTTCCCCAACAATTAGCAAAGGCCCTAGCAACAGTGATCATGACCATATTTGGTAATCATTTTGCAACCTAATTAGATATTCATGCTACAACCTAATTAGATATTCATGCTACAGCGATCTGTTTTCCCAACAATTTCTTGCAAAGGCCCTAGCAACAATGGCCATGACCATATTTGGTAATCATTTTCTAGCTAATTAGATATTCATGCTTCAGCCATCTGGTTGTTAGAATTGATGATGCTACCTTATTTGGTCATGAGATGATATATTTTGTTGTTCCCAAAGATATTTACCCCTGTATTAAACTCCAATATTTTAATTGGGTGTTTTCTGGAATATTTGCATTGATGATATGAATTTACTTTTTATGCCTCCACCACCGTAAGGTGGTGCCGGAGGCATTATGTTTTCGGGTTGTCCGTGCGTCCGTCCGGACCTTGTCACCGCGATAAGTTCAGAACCGCTGGACGTATTTTGACCAAACTTGGCTCAAGTATGTATAAGCATGTGAGGATGAACTGAATAGATTTTGGGTTCAGTGGGTCAAAGGTCAAAGGTCACATGGCCAAAAAACTTGTAAAAAAACACCAAAAATAGCTTGTTACCGCAATAATTTCAGAACTGCCGTACAGATTTTGACGAAACCTGGCTCAAGTATGTATAAACATAGGAGGATGAAGTGATTAGATTTTGGGTTCAGTGGGTCAAAGGTCAAAGGTCACAGGGCCAAAAAACTTGTAAAAAATCACCAAAAATAGCTTGTTATCGCAATAAGTTCAGAACTGTTGTACAGATTTTGACCAAACTTGGCTCAAGTATGTATAAGCATGTGAGGATGAATTGAATAGATTTTGGGTTCAGTGGGTCAAAGGTCAAAGGTCACCGGGCAGAAAACTTGTACAAATTCAACAGATATAGCTCACTTATAACAGAAAAATTGATCCAATTTCTTTCAAACTTGCAGTGTGTAGCTCAATTATGTATTATAAGCATGTGAGGAAAAACTTATGAGATTTTGGGTTCGTGGGGTCAAAGGTGGCAGTGCCCAAAATTTGTAAAATGTTTTTGATTTCTGATGGCATGGAACAAGCCGTACATATCTTTCTGATTGCGTGATGGCGGAGGCATAAATTTCGTCCGTGCACGGTCGAGGATTCATCTAGTTTAGAATTAGAACATTACCATTGTGGAAACATTCAACAGATTATGTAATTTCCTTAGAATCATGTTGCATGATGAGTATTATATCCATTTTCATATGTTCCACATTTATTTGAAGGGATGTTGCTAGAAATGTCAAATCAATTGCATATCAACTGCAAATTGATGTATGTATTTTCATTCCAGCATGCTTCCCGCTTTTTAGATTTGCGTAACTAGTGCTTTTGAATGACGCGTCCTGATCAACATCAACTTTCAATGGATTGCGACCTTCTAACCACACCGCTAGTTATATTTATAATGTTCAATAAATGATACATTTTTTCATCCATTGTAGATTGAGGGTGTTTCTGGTCTGAAGGAAGCCAATAGGAGAAATCTTCGAGTGCCCATCAAAGGAATCTACTCTCGTTTAGTTCGCAAGTTTGGGTAAGTACAGAATGTAAGACTCTACGCACAATAGGTGACCCTTTCTTGCGCTCAATGCCACCTGTGTTGTTAAGTTGGGATCTGAAAAAGGGTCACCAGTTGTATCATGCACGCACCGTGAAAGGGGGGGGGGGGGCTGTGGGGCCACCAAATATCAGGTTCAAAGGGTGCCAAATTCACTGAAAGGGGGGCACTTTTTTTGCTTGTCAGTCCAGCTCAAACCCTGGGTGCGTGCATGTGTATAGTGTTATAAATTGCAGATTTTTTTCATTAAACCATTAATTTCTAGTCTATCAAATTGTCAGCATGTAAAAGTTCTATTATTACTTTCCTTTTACTTTCATCTATCCACATCTTCCAGATATGAGATGATTAAAAAGATGGTCCCCGAACACCAACAAAAGATGGTGAAGAACATTCAGAAGCTACAAGAGAGAACAATTCTTTGGTGCAGTGTTATTAATTGTAGTTTACCATTGATTTCAAGAGTATCAAATTTTCAGCATGTTAAAGTTTTATTACTTTACTTTTACTTCTTTCATATATCCACCTCTACCAGCTATGAGATGATTAAGAAGATGGTCCCGGAACACCAACAGAAGATGGTGAAGAACATTCCGAAGGTGCAGGAGAGAACAAGTCTTTGGTGGAGTGTTATTAATTGCAGATTTTTTGTTATTAAACCTCTGATCTCTAGAGTATCAAATTTTAAGCATGTAGAAGTATTTTTTCTTTACTTTTACTTCTTTCATCTATCCACCTCTACCAGCTACGAGATGATTAAGAAGATGGTCCCCGAACACCAACAGAAGATGGTGAAGAACATTCAGAAGGTGCAGGAGAGAACCAAGAGGCACAAGGCTTTACGGAACGCATCCAAGGAAGGAGACGGGGAGGATGATGAGGAGGAGGAGGAAGATGGATTTGATGCGCTGGTTCCGCAGAAACCCAAGCCGGAAAGGTGAGAGATTAGATGGACTTGAGTCACTATAGGGTATTTGATTGTTGAGCAATGTACCAAGGTTCAACAACACAAAAATGTTTCCCAAAGGTGTGGAAAATCCTAGAAAATCATGGAAAATTCGTTGGAAGTCACAGAAGTGAGAGATTAGATGGATTTGAGTCACTATAGGGTATTTGTTTGTTGAGCAATGTACTGAGGTCAACAACAACAACAAACAATGATTCCTAAAGGAGTAGAAAATACTAGAAAATCTCAAAGATGAATAACACCTAGTGGAAGTAATTACCTGTACCCAAATGATTTGTTGTTTACCTCTTGGAAGTAAAATTTCTCCAAAGTTGAACATATATTTGTATTGAATTTCGCAATATTCTACATAGACAGAGTTACCTGTAGTTTACTCATACATAAGCTAAGTAACTTGTTGAAGATATTACTGCCACTTTGCTTTTTTTTTATTCCATTATTAAAAATTCATGATTCTTTGATCAAGGCTAATAATTATTTACATTCCATTCTTTACAGCATTGAGGAGATTCTCCAAGAGACAGACTCAGAGGGCGATGTAGATGATGAAGACGCCAAAGACCTCAAATCCAAGGTCAAAGGTCGCAAAACAAAGAAGCATGCTAGTCAGAGAGGCAAGGCATGGCTGAAGGAAGGAGAGATGGAAGATACTCCACTAGATTTCTTAGACCCCAGTGTATCAAGAAGGGTACTTGGTAAGAAATTGTTTATTCAGTGAATTTATCGATGACATTGATGATAGATTACAGCATCAAGGTGCTCCCGATACTGCTGGACTTTCAATGATGGGGAAATAGTTTAGAGTGGAGCTGCCATTTGTCAAAGATGGAACTAGGTGTTTCAAAGTTTGAGAGAATAACAGAAATCAGATGAAAGTGATACAAATTTATAAAGTGAGAGGAGCAAAGGAGTGAGTCTCACTCTCAATGCATTATAGTTGGCTGCCCTGATACCTGTACTGATTTATTTTTATGTTAAGTTCTGTATTTTAATTTTTTTTCATTCCCCTTCAATTAACTTGATTCTACCAAATAAAATTTGATCAAATCAAATGAGATCTGGAGGTCATTTCATGAAACTTTGTCAGCAACAAAGTTATTCAGTGGAGACAAATCCAGTGAAATCCTTGATTCTGATTGGCTTAAAACCACTGTCGCTGACTGTTGTTATAGCATCTGTTTTTTTTAAATCAGCTCTTGTTGCACTGACTCATTTTTATGAAATGGCCCCCAGGTCAGTAATCTGATATAGACTTTATCCATGAACAATGAAGCGAAGGATGATGTAGAAGACGTATAAAAAGTTGATGGAAATGATTGTGGAGAGTGAGCAACAGAGAGAAAAGGAGATCAAGGGTTAGGGGAAGAGGAGGGGAGAGGGAGGTAGAGGAGGGGAGAGGGAGGTAGAAAAGGAGGGTTGAGGGGAAGGGTAGGAGAGGGAGAGATAGGCAGGCAAGGATGATGGGAAGGGGAGAGATAGGTGAAAGTAGGAAAAGAAGACATGTGGTCCCACAGAGAGGTTCTGAGCCCACATTTTGTGTAAAGTCATGCAAGGAAAGTACATTGTAATTAATGTTTTACTGATGGCCAATGGAGACTGGTTGTAAAGCACACATTTGGGCTAAGAATTGCTAGCTCAACGCATATTTGTACAGGTTTATTTTCATGTCCAATATTTTGATATTTTTCTCAGCCACCAAGCCAGATCCAGAGAGGGACGCTCAATCGTCCAGTCAGATCAAGCATAACTTCAAGACTCTTCCAGACGGAAGACTTCTCATCTCAGAAATGGAAGGGGAGGAGGAAGGGAAGACAAAGAGCAAGAAGAGTCAAGGAGGAAAAGCTAAAGGAGGAGGAATGGTGGATGATCTTGAGGACATGATGGATGATGAATTGTCTAAGGTATGTCTGATGTGCACCCCAAAGGAATTGTTCATATTGGATAACTTTTTGAGAAAAATAAAGTAAAGAAACTGATTCCCAAATACACTGCTCTATTGGTAGTTTCATGACAAATGACATGTAATGTATGAAAATGTGAGAATTCTGTATTACTCTTTGTTGTGTAATTAATGCATCTTTGACTTCAATGATTTGTAATGACATCTTACCTGGGTGTTCTATTTACTTTATAAGATGATATTTTTGCTGGGGTTTTATTTTCACCAATTTGGCGATTATGAATTCACCAAAATTTTCACTCATTAGAACGCACATAGGCCTGTGTACAACGATCTTTAAAAAGTTAAAATATCAACCTGCTAGTATGTAACCAAGTCGAAATTTCAGTGAATGCTCTTGAATTCATGTACGGTATTGGTTTTTACTGTATATTTTTCTTCTTGTCCCCTTACATAGTTTCACAAGACAACAAAGAGAAAGTTTGAAGATCTAAGCATATCAGATGATGAAGAAGAGACTGCAACCAAGTACAAAGGTTAGTATGGTAGTAACTGAGAGCCATAATAATCTGAAGATTGAGAGAAACATACTCGAACCAGCATTACAAAGTTTACTAGAAACTGGCAATGGTCAAACACCATGTTCTTCTCTTTGAAGAGGTGCAGGAAACATTCATTTATTTTTTATGATCATTTTAGATGGCTGATTTGAATAAAACTGTTATTCTGTACATGTATATTATCAAATGCTTGCCATTTGAACAGGATTTTATTTTTTCATGTAGAAATATTATTTGTGGCATTGGAAGAATTGACTCCGAAGTAAATTGATGTTGGAAAGTGAGTGAATGAATAGATGGACGGATGGATTGACAGACGAATGAATGTACAATTGGACACACTGACAAATGAATGAACGAACAAATTAACACTCAATATTTTTTTCTCTCATAGCTGGAGGCAGTGGAATCCATCGTCCCATAGGCATTCCCAAGAAGCAGAAGCCAGCATTGAAGCCTGGTCAAGAGTATGCAGCAAAGGTAAATTTATTCATGTTTCATACATAGAATAATGAATTTTTGAATTCACTAATGCTTTTTGCTAATATAATATTACTTCGCAATTACTTCAATATACTGTGCACCATATTTCCCTTTTTATGGGGAGATATTACAAATTTAACTGCTTTTTCTTTTATATATTCTTCATAATTTGATTTTCAACTGTGTGATTTACGATAGTATGTTTCACAAATGCAGTTAAGCATTTGTAAATTACCATTAGTACTAACAGATGCCCTTGTGCTAATAAACAAGTCATAATCACCAACTTCTACTGTGACACGGGTGTAAAATGCTAAGTTCTTAGATTTAGCTCGCTTGTATTCTACTTCAATTTTGTCTTCAAATTTGCAGAAAGCTGGTGGTGATATGAAGAAGAAAGGAAAGCAGGATCCATATGCATATCTTCCTCTCAACAGGCAACAATTAAATAGAAGGTAAAGACATTTTCACATCATATGTGTTTTTTTAGAGCTTATAAAAAGTACATTGTAATACTGCTGGATGTGCACAAATAAATCCCAACATAGTGACATGAGCGTTGACACTATTGGAATCTTTGTTAATTTTCAAGCGTTGTGTCATTGTGATTCTTTAATGCAATAATGGCAGTGTTTCTATGCTTGTTCATAAAAGCCTCTCAGAATTATAAAGTCTGTTTTTAGATTGAACAAATGGTGCTTAATAAAAATGACATATAAAATGTGCAAGTTATTGGTTTACATGTAATTACAAAGGGTTTGAGGGATTGGGGATTTGTTTGTCTTTGTTGGTGTCTGAGAAATAAGAAGGGGATATTTCAATAAGTAACCACCCTGTTTATGTCTAAATATTTCTGAGCAATTTCTTCAGTAAAGAATTCTTTGAAAATTCACAGAACTTTGATTAGGTCTAATGTTGGAAAATAAATGTAGGAAATCAAGAGATTTGAGTAGACAAGCATAATTGCTGGGAAGACCCAACATTATCCCATTGAAGTTTATACCAATGAGCAACCTTCATTAACATCTTCATCTCAATATTTCCTTCCCTCCTCACCAGAATGAAGAAGAAGACGGCTGGTCAGTGGAGCTCTCTGGGCAAGGGAGGCAGCAAGATGGCCATGAAGAAGGGCAAGGCAAAGAAGAAACGATGAGCGATTTCTGTTGAATCATCTGGGATGGACTACTCTGAAATCCAAAGATCTGGTTGCCATCTTATTTTGAGGGTTAATGAACAGTATGCATCATCTAATAAACAATTATTTTGAGAAAATCTGACACTTTCTACAAAAATAAATGTTATCATTATAATAGATGTGCAACTCATAAGAAATTTCTGCAGGAAATTTTTACTGAAATGCTCAAGCACAAAGGTATAGGTTAAAGCCCATTTCAGGAAATTTTCTGACTAGTTCAGAACATTTCATTATGCCTCCATTACCATAAGGTTGTGCAAGAGACGATATTTATACAGTCCAACCTTGTTATAAAGAGCACTGATATAACAAGGAAGTTTTCCTGGTCCTATCTCTTTGTATTTTATTGTATTTTGGCCCTAATATAACAATGTTTCGATATAAAAAGATAATTTCTCTGGTCCCAAGGACCTTGTTATAATGAGGTTTGACTTTACCTAGTGACAGCTATGGTAACCAAGAAATATAGCTTCTCGTGATATATGGTCCTGTTAAAGTTATAGACCAGTAATAATCATGATGATAAAATGAATGTGAAATGAGATGAAGTGTTCATAAATTGCTCTACGTGCATAATGAAATCTTTGCAAGAAAAGGGTAGAGAATTCCTCAACTTATTTTAGCAAGGGAGTGAATGTCACAAACAACGACAGACTAACAGTCAAATGCTACAGAATCACAACCATTCTTATGCCCTAAGTACAGTCAAACCTGTTTATAGTGGCCACTCTCTATAGTGACCACCTGTCTACAGTGGCCACTTTTTCTGTTTCCCTTGGGGTGGCCGATGTAGACAGGTTTGACTGTAGTCTCATTTCCGATATATGGCCCCTGAGCATATAGCGAATGAATCCCATTGATTTTTGCAAGGTGGTGTTCTAGAAAAAATAAACAGTGCATAATGTTTTGCAATAAATACACAATTTCTGGGTCAATTTTGTTCAAACATGTTTTAATTTGTTATTGAAAAACAGTATTATGTGAATGATTTCACTATAGCTCACAACATAATTAAATATCTGAATCACCACCTCTTGTAAGATTCTCAATCATTCAGCTCTATAACTTATATCAGTCATTCGTAAAGTTATTTACTTCTTGGTGAAACGCTGTCCAGGGTCACAGCTTTCTCTCGCAAGAGATCATGCAGATTTCTTTTCTTTAGATGTTTTGATTGATACAAGTGTCTGATACCTCTGTTGGCATGCATTGTTTTATTTTAAAAGGAAAGTGTGATAGATACTTTTTATGTAATTTTATTCAAGCATGAATTATGAATATACATATATAATTATATTTCTTTTGTGTGTATGGCACAAGTTAAATTTGAGTAAATTACATATAAATGAAATACCATTTCCTTTGTGTGTATTGATTTTTTTATTATGCATTTTAAGCATTTGCCTGCGATGAAATAAAGTGAATTTAGAATTACACTTTGATAACTAGTAGGTGACATACTCAAAGAGAAAGAAGCATTTAACAAAGTTGCAATTAATTACAAATCTACTGCAATTTGGCAATCTATCTATCTATGGGGTGTTGCTAAGATTTCAAGTTGCGTTTGATTAGCAAGCGCCATTCATAACATTTGGTTCATTTGCATCTTGCCAAAAGCACAGACAGTGCTGGAATGGAAATGTATGTTCACCATGCAACAGAATGGCAGTTGGTTTGCCATCAATTCCAACTCTTTACCAACACCCCCTTACTTGCTAGTTTGCTATGAAAGAGAAAAGGGAGAATAAGTGTGAAAAGACAAGTGAAAAAAAAAAATGTTTGGAAGGAAAGAAGAAGGGAAGATAGGAGCAAGGAGGTTAAGAGAAGAGAAAGAAGGAAAAGGAAAGGAAAAATCTACATAGAAGGAATGGTACAGGGAAAGATTTAGGAATTGGGGAGGATAGGAATGAAAGAGAGAAAAAAGAGGAAAGGAGAGAGAGGAAGAGAGGGTGTGTTAGCATAATGGGTGAGCAAGAGTGGGAGAATGGAGTAAATAGGGAATTGGGACAGTATAAACCTTATGAATAATTACATACTGACTTGTGTACTTGCAAACATATTAACCTTGATTGGGGGTACCAAATTCTTTAGACATCAGTTACTCATAAGACAACATTTCCACAAAGCTGCCTTGCTATGGGATGAATTTTGTTTTCGGCTGAGAAAAGAAGATACCTGGGCGGTGTTTCACCAAGATTCAAAAGAGTTTAAGACCAACTTCAAGAAGGACTCTGGTATTAGATCTTCTGCTGAATATGGGAAATAACGTTGATTAAGCACGAGAACTAATACTAGTCGTTCTTAAAGTCATCCTTATCTTGGGGAAACACTACTCCGGATTGTGTTTCATTGTGTTGTTAGTAGAATGTACGTACGACTGGACCAACAACTGGTGAGCCTTTCCCGCACTCGACAATAACCAATGGCTCTGAATCACACGTGAAAAAGGATGATCAGTTGTTTGCAGAGTCGTGTGTATATCTACAAACTATATTTTGTAACACAACCCAGAGTTCCTAAAGTGGTTTTGCCTCTTTGTACTACAGCCAAAAATACTGAAATCTTATCATTGTCGTACCCCCAATTAAGTGTGTGAGGACCAAAATGGTGAAGACAAAGTATTTTGTATGGCAGGTACTGAATAACAGGATGAAGAGGGGCAGTTTTTATGTTCACTGGAATGTATTATTTATTTCCACATAGTCCCAAGACTATGTCTTTTGCATTTCTTTTAATATAGAATGCCATAAAGGTGATTTTATAGAAAAACAATGAAAATAGGGATTAATTTTTTTTAAATTTAAATGTTACTGTCCCTCTAGACCTCAAATTTGAGATCAACAGGAATGGGTATAATTTTGTTTGAGTTTAGATTATTTATTAGATTATTTAATAATAATAATAATAATAATAATAATAACAATAATAATAGATGCAATTTATATATCGCACATATTCACTCTGCTGAGTGCTCAAGACGCTTTGCATTATTATTACCCTGGCTTTAGCCCGGCGTACACCAGCGCACATGGCATTTCAAAGAATAAATATTCCTACCACGTACCCATTCACATCACCTGAGCTGAGCGCAGCACAATGTAGATGAATTTCTTGCTGAAGGAAATTAACGCCATTGGTGGGATTCAAACCAACGACCCTTTGGTTGAAAGGCGAGAGTCATGACCACTACACCATGTATTATCCTGTTCATTTAGTAAAAAATACAAACTCATTAAAATGAAAAGCAACAGGGAGACATCACATATCCATGTATAACATCTATTTATTTCAGGAAGAATTTACAAAAGATTGTGGAATAACTGGAATGTGCATTGTAAAAATGTTGTACATTATACAAAAATATATATCTTTAAGCAAAATGTTCAAGGATTCCAACAACCCATCAAAATTTTCAGTCCTAAAATCGTCATTGAGGCTTTTTGAATGAAAAGATGATATTGGTAAAAGAAGCCAAACTAAACTGAATTAAAGCGCTTCCTAATACAAAATACTAAATTAATGTAGAATATCTTTCAGGCCCCATATTTTCGGAGTTTTATCACTTGTGTGTTTGGTCCCAAAACTGCAAAGTTTCTGTTCTTGAATACAAGGTCTAGGGATTTCCCAACCGGATAAAGTGATATTTTCCACAGATCCTGGACAACTTATTGCACA
>BQKZ01006271.1:23419-37507 GCA_036244855.1 Temnopleurus reevesii | reverse complement strand
TGCAGATCAAGAGGTCCCCGGTTCGAATCCGGGTGCCCCCTTACACCAATATTTTTTTCACTTACTTTTTTGTTTTCGTCTTCGGAATGATTGTTGTGAGGATATATTTGGGGGAATAAAAAATGGTATCTTCATTTTTGCACAAATTTAGATATTGACCATGATATCATTTTCTCGTAGCCTTCCAGCAGACCTCCAGTCCTTATTCCTCCACAAACACGCATTTTTCAGAAAATGCAAGCTTCGGGCATTTAGTTATATACTGCCTCTGCATTTTTAGCCCAATGTCATTTTCTTCAAAACTCTCCGCAGTTCCTGCTATTTTATTAATACGTTATAATAAATGTTTCGTTTGTAGAGGGGGTCCATGCTTTATGTTTTGTTTCCCGCTTGAAAAACGTCGTGCCTACAAAACTAAAGGGATTGTAATTTTTGTTATTTTATTTCACTTAGTTTTTGATCAGTTTGTTTTTGTTAAGCGTTTGTATATATGCTTCGATCCCTATCATTTAGGGAGAACTTGCAACACATTGCATCATCTCCAGTTGTAAAGAAATATAGTGGCAATTAAGATAGCATTTGTATTTTGAAGCATGTTCGGGGGCATAGCACAGTGGTAGTTGCATTTGATTGCAGATCAAGAGGTCCTCGGTTCGAATCCGGGTGCCCCCTTTACACTTTTTAAACTTTATTATTTCGTAATTGTTTATGTTCCAAAGACTTCGTAGTTGACTCTTTGGAAGTAAAGGCCGTATCTCACCAACGGAGACGTCGCCGCGACGTCTCCAACTTATCAGTCGCGGCAGTCGCGGAGACGTCTCCAACAAAAAAATGGCTTGCGCTCTCACCAAGGAGACGTCTCTGCGACTTCTCCAGACAAGGTGACAAGCACTTTGTTCGGCAGTCGCGGGGATGTTGCTGCACCTGACTTGGACCAGGAGGGATGTCAGCACGCGTTCAGTCACGTGGTTTCTAAAGTGGGTCAAACAGCGTCAAGTAGAGTCGCGGAGACGTCTCCGCGACGTCTCCGCAACGTCTCATCAGTCTTTCTGGTCTCCAGCAGGTCTCTGCGACGTCTCGGAGACGTCGCGGAGACGTCTCAGCAGTCGCGGATATAATTCTCCGCGACGTCGCCGCAACTGATGGAGACGTCTCGGAGACGTCGCGGAGACGTCTCAGCAGTCGCGGATATAATTAGTCTCTGCGACGTCGCCGCAACTGATGGAGACGTCTCGGAGACGTCGCGGAGACGTCTCGGAGACTGGAAAAAGTCTCCAAAAAAATCGAACATGTTTAAACTTCTTGAGACTCTTTGGAGACTCCGTAATTTTCAGGAGACGTCTCGGAGACGTCGCGGAGATGTCTCTGCAACTAGCAAAATCTGGAGTCGCGAACTAGTCCTCCCGCTCCCTTATTGTGCTAAGGAACTGTTTTTCCCGAGCTCGCGCTCTTTATTATCCTCGGCCTCCCACATGTGCCAAAATATCCACCCACCAAAATACAGTATGCATAGCTTTTTGCATTTGCTTTTGTCTTTACGATGACGTGTCACAACGATGATTGGATGAGTGTGACCTCAGGAATTTACGAGGGTAACCCCCGCAATTTGGGTTTGTTATGGTCCGCAACGAATCAACATTAGACTGGTACCCTATTGTAGAATTACCTCTTTGGACCATTCCTCTATCCCGGTAGATACGAACGGACAACAGTCTTTTCAGCTCGATAATTTTGTTAGTCTTACAAAGATACCTGCATTTATCCTAACTTCAAATTATGAGGTAATTACTATCGAATTGGTATGTTTTTCTTCAAGATTTAAATTTTATATTGTTTAAATTTAATATTAAAAGCTTATAGTAAATAATGAAATCTAAGTGCTACTTTTAAAAATATCATAAGAAAAATTATAAGTAAAATGCCCGATATTAAAGTCTATGGACACGACGTCAACTCTGCCACGCTGGAACCTGACGCAATGATCTATTTTTAGATCTCACAATCTGCATAGAGTTTTCACACACTAGCACTCTTCATCTCGTCACAGAATCTGGATGTTGAATTTCTCATTTGCTGCTCAAGTTCTATTGGAAAAACGTGATACTACAGCTTGATATTTAGGTTCAGATATTCGGTATGTTGTTGCTACATGTGGTACGCCATGATTACGCAAGAATTTTCGATTTACAAGTGTCAATGTCGGGTTTATTACTCTTCTGTTTCTGACAGTGTCTGTTTTCTATTCCCGTTGCTATTGCATTGCATTACATTGATGGTTGTGATCTGAAATGAATTCTGATGATGAAAGACGATTGACGACATGAAAGTGAGCTGAGCTGAGATATGATTGATTGCTTCTACTGTTCTAGAAATGATTGAGCTGCACATGTGTTTGGTCGTTTTGTATACTTATGCTTCGCATGTTTACTTGATTGTAAATAGTCTCTCAGACTCAGTCTCCGGAATATTTTCGTTCATGATTTTTTTAAGTTTATCTGTATCTGTTATGTATCTGTCCATGAATGATGTACAATCACCAACATCTGGTTGTTGCGTACGTATTTGATGGAAAGTCAACCCTCAACTCGAGGCTTCATACCGTACAACATTTCAGTTATTTATTGAAATTTCTCTGTGACCTTGCTTGTATCAATAGAATTATAATTTCGACATATTCTAACCATGTAGTGATGTATGGTAAGGGGTTCCTCCTCTGCGCCAGGTCCCTCATCTGCGCCTCATTGACATACGCGATGTAGCTCGCGCGCTCGGTGAAATCAAGACTTTTTCCTGAAAATCTCCAACCGCGTGTAAAGTGAATGGGACGCAGAGAAGGGACCCAAATATTTTGAACGGCAAAAATGAGAGGCGTGTATATTTCATCTAAAATGACATTGTTCCTGGTCAGATTTTGCTGAGATATTTCTCACACATAATCTTCAGGATATTTGTGATAATATACGATTAAAATTGAATTGGATATTCATTGACTTCAAGCTTTTTTCAAGCTGAAAGTTTAGGTGCGCAGACGTGGGACCTCCCATCATACAGATTACAGAATCTACGACGATCAATCAATACAATAGTATGTACTAGACTAGTAGTGTTTCAGTTTCAATTTGATTTTATATGTTTTAGATGAATAGTTGTTATAAAGTTTCTTGTCCTTTCTTTAGGAATCATTACAAGCAAGCTCGCCATGTCGACAGGTATAGAACAGCTGGGGCAGGTGTCCCAAAGACAAGACAGACTATCCACGTCGGAGGACTTGGACCTGTTGTTCAACGGCAAAGATCCAATACTCTCAGACGACATGATCTTCAGTTTGGATATGGTTCAGGATTGTCAAGAGGAGCTTTCTTTCACAAACTCATTTGACCTGGTAAATCATTCATGCACGCTTCTGACATACTTTTAATATAAATATCTATTTTTGCTATTCATGCAATGATCCCACCAAAGAAAAGGTCAAATTGTTTCATTTTCTTAGCATAGAACTTGGAATCTTGCTTGATTACATTGCAATTATTTATACTCCTGACTCAATTTTAGAAGTTATTTTTTCTTCCATGACTTTTGCACAGATAGGCATTATCCGCTTGAAATGACTGTTGATTTGAATGATCGTTTTCCATGTAGTATTGTAAAGATAGATTGCTTACATTGACATGATGTTTAGTAGGTGTTGATTTTGGATTTCCTTATTTTTTACCCGGCATACATGTACATGTACAGTAAGACTTGGTGGGATTTGCTGGTGCCAATTATTTTATCCTAGCATATAGCAGAACTAGCATTCATTCTCTTTTGATCTGAAACATGTTAAGTAAATTATGTTTGGCATGAAGTGAGAAGTGTAAGATATACATGTAGTTACATAGTTTGTGTTGATAGAGGGTCATTATGCAAGTGAATCTGTTTTCATTTGTCTGTGTTTTGTTTCTTATTCTGTTCAATGTTTAGACCGACACTGATATTCTTGAAGGCTTGATCAAGGCTGCTGATGAAACAGACACCAGCGTTCACTCCGTCCCCTCCCCAGACTTCCACCTCAGATCACCCCAAAACAGCGACAGTGGAATCTCGGATGATCAGAGGTCACCAGCTAGTAACCATGACAGCGACGGTCAAATGATGGATGATCTCACACTGGACATGGTGGACATGTCAGATTTCTTGGTCGGATCAGATACGATGTTGACTGTTGATACAGTGTCGTCCACCACGGTCGATAACACCAGTTTGGGAAGCCCAGACAGCTATACTGATGCAGGTTGGTAATGCTGTAAATTGCAAAAGTCACTCACACACTTAAAAAATGCCTCATAACATTTGGATGAAGTTATTGGGTAATCTTTGGGGGTGTTGTTCAGAAGTTGCAATTGATCGCAAATCATCTGTAAATCAGTTGAAAATTGTATCGCATTTTCATTCATGCATAGTATTCGATTCTAAGAAGACGCGCATAAAACAATACTTTTGATTTTCGCCTTCCGATCAACTGCAACGAGCGATCAATAGCAACTTTTGAAAAACACCCCTTAAATATCTACTAGTAATTATCCAAAATGGATTTTCCATAGTAGAGCATTAAAAATAAAAATTTGTCATATGGGGTGTTGTTCAAGTTCAACTGCAAATCAACTGCAACTTTGCATATTGTAACGCACATTTTCATTCGTGCACAGTATGCGCATTTAACAAGATGCGCATGAAACAATGATTTTGATTGGCGTGCTTTGATCAACTGCAACTTGCAATCAATTGCAATTTTTGAGCAACACCCCCATAGTCTAGTAAGTCTATTCCTAATCATTCATTGATTGATACCCTATCACCCTGTACATATTATGAAAAATGCATGTACGTAAAGTTGATATTACATGTACATCAAGGAGTTGAATATGATGGGAAACTTATGACCAAAAAAAATACTCCATTCAAATATACGGTAGTCATACTCTCTTCTTAGTATTAGTCATATTTTCTTAACCAGTTAATTTAAAAAATAAAAAGAAATGGTGAGGTTACTGAGGTACACGATATTTGTTTGCATTCCAGTGATTGTTTTATTTCTTTTATTTCCCAACACCAGTGTATCCAAATAGTCTCTCCTCATCACCTACTGGTTCCAGCAGTAACATCCTACCAATGACACAGAATGATGTCTTGTCAACAGAAAAGGTGAGCTATTTGTGCATGTAATTTCGTTTAGAATTTAGAATAATGCAAGTACATTTTTTGTGTTTAAGTTTATTATTTATTCCGCATTACATGTCTGCATTGCATGGATTTTGAAGTATATATCAATTTGGGTATATACGATACAGACTTTTTCCAGATGAAAATGTGTAAGGGCTGTGCACAAGAACATAGTATTAAATATATTGAAAGCTTTACTATTGCTTTTTATGTATCAGAGCATTATTTAATGAATGATTACATGCATGTGTGGTACATCCTATTCAAAGGTGGAAGTACATTTACCATAAATAGAACTATGCCATTTGGTTGAGTTGGTTATTTTTATTTTTGTTTTTTTAACTCGTAAGCTAATTCATCTTTCTTTTGACTTTCACAGCTCTCCCCACTGCTTGTACTGACTGAAGAGGAGAAGAGATTGCTGAAAGAAATGAGTGTTTCTCTCCCAACAGATGTTCCTTTGACTAAGGTAAACATTACATGTAATAGGCATGCAAATCATCCAATCGATCAAATGTATTTGTCACTGCTGCTGTTCCTGCTGTGTGTTGGAATAGATTTGTGTTTACTCTTTGGCCTTTGCATATTGTACATGTGTATTCCCACCATCATATGGCTAGAAATTTTGTTATATGTATGATCTCTTTCATTGACTATATCCTTGTCATGCATAACTCTCAGTAGTCATTTCATTCAGAGAATGTTAGCAATGAGGAGAGGAGAAATGAATGGTGAACATTAATATCATACACAACAATTTTTAAAACTGTGTTTCGAACAGTATTTTTTGTACTTCCCTGTGTGTCAATTCAATTCAAACTTCATTCAACCAATATCAATTTAAAAGGCATATCGTATACAAAAATGAGTAAAAACAGAATTGTTGGAACCGTTAAGAAGCAGAATTTTGCTTATAATGCAGGCCCCCTTATGATTCCATTCGTGCTGCCCCCTTTTAGCAATCACAAATCAATTTATTCTTCTTCTTTTTTTTTCAGGAAGAGGAGAGGAATCTGAAGACGGTTAGGAGGAAGATCCGAAACAAGGCCTCCGCCCAGGAGAGCAGGAGAAAGAAGAAGGAGTACGTTGATGGCTTGGAGCATCGGGTCTCCTTGTGTACCAAACAGAACAGGGAGCTCCAGAAGAAAGTCCATGATCTAGAGAGTACTAACCAGTAAGTACAGTGAAAGTCAGAATCATTCGCAACCTGTCATCACTATAAAAGGTCAGAACAATCAAAGTAGCTGTTACCTCAAGTACTCTTTATCCTTTACATTACAGAATATTTATATTAAAATTATTGATTGGATATGAACAAGAGCAAGTGTGTATGACATGTTGACATACTTTTTCAAAACACATTTTCAAAATTATTTTGTAAGAAATATTTCTTCCCCTGCTGATTGCTACCATATTTATCATTGGCACTAGAGAAATGTAGACTCAGTGGCAAAAGTTCATTTATTTCATGTTAATAATGATAATAATAATGTGTTATTTATATAGTGCTTTACCAGTTCCTATCAAAACTGACCAAAGCGCTCACTTTATTATTACCCGGTTATTGGATTCATAGCATGGTAAATTATATTACCTCTAAGCGCTTCTAGCTGCAATAGAATAATCGCTTATAATTTGATTGAGTGCAATTTCTTCACAAGAGAGCAGATCTTGTAAGCATTTTCCCATGTTTACATATGATTAAAATCATTACCTATTAGAGCTCTGATGATATTTAAAAAGAAATCTGGTGATCAATTAGACTTATTTTGTGCTTCCATTTTTTTTTGCAGATCACTCATGAGTCAGCTGAGGAAACTTCAGAACCTTGTTTCAAAGACGACAACTAAAACAGCGCAGGCTAGCACCTGTGTTATGGTGAGTTTTAGAAGTAGTTTTTTTTTTACAAAATTTTAAAACGCTAGTTGATATAACACTTTCTTTAATTGAACAATCAATGAAATCAGTATTTATTTGGTAATTCTATAGTATTCAAGGCCCCTCTTTTAAACCGTCATTGTTTCTGGCTTCATGTAACCCTTGGAAACATAGAGGTATTACTTTTAAATACATGTAACTCTGCCTCTAAAGTTGAATCTCTTGGGATAACAAAAATCTGTTTAACTTGGTAGAGACTAAAATGTGACTTACACAAGGAAAATAATGCAGGTTTTATATGACAGGTAAAAAACAACAACTTACATCATCTTAAACAGTAATTTAGCTAAGACAAGTTTGACTCGGGCAGAGTTGACTGTATATTTTAAACCATGTTTTTCCCTTTAACTATTTATTGTGGTCACTTGTCATGGACTGGATCATTGTTTTTTGTTTTTCTTGTGAGGGAGGGGGTTAACAACTTATGTCATACATGAATTATATATGCTCTTGATCTTAACCATTTTCTTCTGTCTCTCCTGTGTATAGGTGCTATTGATGTCCTTTGCACTCCTGGTCGCACCCAGATACAACCCATTCAGTGGAGACTCTACAAGCCTTGATTCATCATCCGTCAAAGGTAAGCCAATCAGATCAGCTCATTTTGAAAACTGTCAAAGACATTGTAAGCATGGAGGTGGAATAGTTTGAATTAGTTACCAATTGTTCTGCCTGACATGTGGAATTGATATTATATGGATGATTGATAAAAGAGAGCAGAAGTGTTTTTTTTAAGAGCCACAGATTCACTTTGAAGCTGACCGAGAAAGAGAATCTTTTTTTTTTCAACACATTGATAATATTGTTTTCAACATGTATATCTGCAGAACTAAATGTAGTTCTGAAGATTTTTCTTTACTGAACTGCAGATGTATGTACAGTCAAACCTGTCTACAGAGGCCACCCCAAGGGAAACAGAAAAGGTGGCCACTGTAGACAGGTGGCCTCTATAGACAGGTTTGACTGTATATTCAGATTGCATATAAAACCAGGCCAGTAAAACATGATATAAGCAAATTCTTTTCAAGCTTACAAAATTAGACAATTGCAGATGTTAGAGATACTTTGTAACACATTCATACTCTGTAGTTCTACACTGTGATCAATGAAGAATAAATCAACCAATGAAGAGGCCTTTATATGTATTTTTAAGATAAATGCACAAATTCTGAACATGAAAACTTGGAACACCCCTAGCAATTTATCCGGATTAGCATGGACAGATTCGAATATACATCACACTGAAGAAGCCTACATCTATATTAGAATGAAAATGCATGTATTCCAAACCTAAAAACTCACCACTTGTCTTGCAATTCTACCTGCAAGGTTTGACATTACTTGAGTTTTGAAATAACTATGTATGAATTGAATTGAATTTATTGGTTTTTATATCATATTATTTGTATGAAAATATCAGACAAACTTATAATACATGTAATAATAATGATAATATCATACATGGGTATAAAACACAAATTAAACTAAATGGGATATACAAGGGCTATGGCGTAAGCATTAGAGCTTGATGTGCTTGCAGCCCTGAGGTATACATGTAATAAATATGTATTGCAACCTATATGCAGAGTGATAAAAGTACATGCAACACAGTTATGGGAATCAGGTGTGTTTAATCATTATGAAACTCCAATTCTCCAGAGAGATAACGTACATGTAGTATTATACTCGGTATTTGAGTAAAATACATATTGTTTGTATCTTCTCTTCATATGTTTGTAATTTTTCATTCTGCAGGTTCATCGCGTACACTCATGAACGTACCTGAGGCAACTGACGTTACACTCAACGAAGAGGTCGCTTCAAGAAGCCACTCACCAAAAATCTTCAAGAACACTTGGAACTCCATGGACACGTCACCAGCATTCGACGTGGAAGAGCAGATGGAAGAAGGTGGCGAAGTGAAGAACACAGAAGTATATTTGACACCGGTTACAGCGGAAACAGAAGAGCGCACAAATAAGTCAGAAGTACATACAGTACAACTGGATTCACCCGTGCAGCAGCATACGGAAAACCTGGATACGGAAGATCATTACAGCACGACGGTCGTGAAACGGAAAATTCATATTGTGAACGATGAAATGTAGTGATGGAAAACTTAAAGAGACTTCTAGGACTTTCACGCGCTGAAAGACTGTATAACTATGTGGAAAAAGATGTGATGTAAGTTTTTCTATTGTATTTCTGACCATCCTCATGCAGAGTCAGAACAATTTCTTGGACATTTGTGTGCCACCTAAAGATGTTTTATTGGAAATGATATCACCATCTACAATGGATGATCTGTCTATGTTTTCAGGTGATAGTCATTGTTCATATGATGACATTATATTGTCTAATTTTCAAACAAATCATGTGTTAGTTATCACTTCAGTGTGAACCTGTGATTCTTTTATAATGATGCATCTCATTAACCCCAGGTAACCTCTTCAGCTCTAACAAACTTTTTAGCTCAGATGTCCTGCAATAATAGAGAGCTATTATTACCACATTTTATTGGATTCAGGTACATGTATGCAAGCTGCATATTTCTCCCTCCATGGGGTGTATTCCAGCAGGGTGCTATGTATACCTGTATCTGCCCAAATAAGAAGGTAATCTATTGTCATAGCAGCTGGAATTAGGTGATTCCAGCATCTTGGGAATTTTCAATTTATCTAAACATCAGTGCATTTTTTGCACTTGCAACATTCTTATTGTCAAAATGTAATGCTACATGTGAAATGTGGTTTTACGGCGTGTACATGTATCATTCAAATGTACTGTAGGTATGCATTTTAACATCTATGAAAACATGATAAAAGTAACCTGTATAGAATCATGTTTAGTCACCTTGAGGGCTTATATTTTTTCCATGTTCACGATTCTTGCTTTTTATACCAACTTTTCTCTTTCAGTTATTTAATATGGCAGGGCTGCCAACTTATACTTTTTGAGAGCAAGACTCACTCTCTTTTGGCCTTATTACTGCAAAAATTTGTTTCATATCACTTATTTTGATGCCTAGATAAGGGAGTTTTGCTCTCAAGAAGTTATCAATAATGACAGCTTTGATGTAGAGTACATGTAAAGATTACATGTACATGAAAGGTTCAACTTTTTGTCATTCGGGGCATTCATTTTAATAGAATACTCTATTGATTGAAACCTTGAAACAGGTTCTCAAAATTTTACTTTATCTTCTTATTTTGTTCATTCAGTTAACATGTACCTGTAATGTTTTGAAACCCTGTCAACAAAACAGTTATACGGGTGGTGTCAAATACTTTTGATTTTATGTTGAAATCTAATTCAGCAGATGAAAAGGACAGCTTGTAATTATTCCAGGGTGTCTGTATATATGCATAGAAATTGAAAATAATGAAAGTCATTCATTCTTTCTAATCTCTGAAATCAAGGAAATATAATTTGGATGAGTGGGTAGGCCAGCTGGTTATGGCACTAATGTTCTCATCATTCAAGCCTTGCCAAGAGTTAGGAATATAATAGTTTCATGTTGCCTAACTTCCCAGAGATAATTGAATGTTGTAGGATGTGGCTATTTAAAATAGTATGTGCAATTTGTATAATTTTATAGGCCCTAATGATAAACCGGCATGCAGGACAATTTGGAATAGGCCTAATTGCTTTGTGAAGAGAGAGAGAGAGAGAGGCGCCAGGGGAAAGGGGGTGGGGGTGAGAGAGAGATTGAGAGAGAGGGGGGGGGAATTCATTGGGGTCACTATGTTCTGATGTCTGTATTTACTGATGTAGATATATTTTGATACTTTACATATGAATCGTAAATTACTCTCTACTATGATGTGAATTTATGAAGTATAAAGTATATGCTTCAAAACAAAAACCGATATACAGCTGTACTCTGAGGCGGAAGACAAGAGGATAACAAATTTATTGCATCCAAGTTTAACAAGGTACATCTGAAAAATGAAGGAAAGAGTTGAAACCAGAACGTCTTATCAGTACTAAATGTATCTGCATAACACACTCTGTCAAACTTGCTGATATTTTAATTTTTCTCAAAAAAGAGAGAAATAATCCCAACTTATCATTCATTTAACGTTTTGGTATGTACAGTCTATACAGTTGGACTTCTGTTCTTAAGCTACACTCTACAGTTTATCTATATCTAAAGATATTTTCTGTACATGTTATGTTCATATTAGTCAAGTGGATTTTTATAAATAAAAGACCAAAAATAGATAATATTGAGATTTATTTAGTGTTCTTTCATTATCTCTAATTTTCTCATGTACAGTCCAACCTCGTTTTAAAGAGCACTGATATAACAAGATCTCGTTATAACTAGGGACTTGGTCCCATCTCTTTGTATTTTATTGTATTTTAGCCCTGATATAACAATGTTTATAAAGAGATGATTTTTCTTGTCCCAAGGACCTGGTTATAACAAGGTTTGACTGTATTTTCAATGGAATTCATCATTGGTTTGAAGAAAAGTGGTATGAGTGGAAGAGTAATGCCATAGGCCTGTAACATAAACTATGCTATGAAGGTCACAATAAATATCAATCATAACTCTATGGCAAAACTCGTGCAAGAGATACAATTTATTTCCAATTTATCGAAACTCTTTTATGTTACAGGCCCCATGATGTGTTTTTTTCTGAATAATTTTGATAGGTACACAGCATGTAAGTTGCCCAAATTGTAGATGAATAGACATGCTGGTGGTAACATGAAAATTTGAATGAGCCAAAGGAGGATGGAAGAGAGTAGTAGAGTGAATGATTTTATCATACAAATATGATTCGCTACTGAAGGATTACAATAGCTTAATTCCTTGCCATACATGTAGCTATGTGCCATGAAAGCTTTTCAGCACCAATGATTAGGGGAGAAAGGGGAGGTGGTCAAAAATTCTAGAACCCAAAAAAAATTATATTTAAGAATATAACTAGACAATCGAGGACGAATGTTGGAGATGTTAAAGTTTCTGTTATATTATTTCTGAAATTTGCTCCCCTCTGATGGAATTACATACGTAATCCCAGAACCATTTTACTTCAGTTTGAGAACCATAATGATGGATATCCAATGTCAACGAGATTCGTACGATACTAAATGCTAAAATTTGTCAATGCTCTGAAAAACAAAAGCATGCGAGTTAAGCAGAGAAGCAATGCAACTCTAAGCTCTCAAATGCAAATAAGCTTTTGGCTATTACCGGTACATTAATCTCACATTTATCAGAAACCATGTAACTGATTGGGGGGGGGGGGCGCTTAGGGCGTTAGCCCCCCCACACACACACACACCACACACCTTTTCAGTAAATGCGTGCGAGCATGATTATGGCGCAGACACCAGGGAGTTTTGTGACCAGTTTTTGACACACGAGGACTGGAGTTACTCTAATTGGAAAACCCTGCAAAATGTAAGCCCGCCCGCGCTTTGTGATCAAAATAGAATTTACCCTGATCCATAACAATCCATATTTCCTTCTTTGGAAATAACGTGAAAGAAATTAAAACAGGTTTAACACTTAAAGTGATTTCGTTTATTACATACACAGGAGAGAAAAAAATACAAAACATGACAGATTTAAACATAGCTGCTATGGGACATTATCACGTAATTTCTTTCCTGGATATATTCACATAGTTTTGGTATTTTTTTTTTTTTTTTTTTGACGGAAGGAAGTATAATTAACCCATATTTCCTCTTCCTTGTCCCATCTGTTCGAAGACACCTTTGTTCGTCCTCCCAGGCCATCTGTATACAAAAGATGCTACATGTAAAAATCCTCTCACCAACTCCAAATAGGAACGTTCTTTGTTCCATCGGGTCTGATCAATAATTCTATTCTTTGTCAGTTCATTCTTCTGTCAGAGATACAGGGTGTATGTATCACGTTGGAATTCTTAATAAGGATGTAAACTCATATTCTTTATTCACATAAGTAAATCCTGTTTTTGACGATTGAGAAACAATCTTAGCTTTCAGAGGAATGGTACATGGTACTTCCTCTTCCTTAAAACGAAATCTCACCTTTTCCAATTATTTAGTGGTATATGCATCAATGGATGAAGTGACGTAATGCACAGTGATTTTGTTTTATATTGGTCCATTGGTATGATCTTATTTTTCGTCATAATGAATATGCATAATTGAATTAAAAGAAAAACAATAACAACACAATGAAAACCAAGAATAGCAAAACAAAAACAAAACATGAAATAGAATAATGTAAAGCAGAAAGTAAAGAAGGGGAAAACACTGTCACATGAAGTAATTAAGGTAATCATGTATACATTGGTTTATTTTTGTTCTACCTTGGAGGTATTTCTTCCTCCAAGGTTCTACCAGGGATCCTTCTAACACAAAGGATCTCTGGTTCTACTGTGACGCGGAGAGTAAAAGTCAATTTATCCATTTTTATACTAACAAGATCCATATAATTATTCAAAATCCATATAAGAATTTACATCTTAAAAGAAAGACGGGGGTTACAAATTACTTTATCTATACTCCTTTGCTAAGTCCATGCATGGCTATCCATCTAACGCGACATTAACCCTATCCCTACCGGTGGAGGAGGTGGGGGGGGGGGAATTATTCCCCCATGCCTTGACATTTTTTTTCGCGCTCTGTGCAATTGTGACTATGTTCTTTCAGACATCTAAAGCAATAATGAGACCAAATTTGCGACAACTGCTGATGAATACTTTTGATTTTGCTTTTGATATTTATTCGTTTGAAACAATTGAACAATTAATTAGTATATCTACAGTTATACAAAATTGTTGTTTATTTTTAAATAGCATTTTTGGTCAGGGTTGGGTGCCCAACCCTCACCAAAAAATGCTGACTACACCCATATCTGAATGCCAAATATTTAAATCAGCATGGGTTTTCTTTCGAGGTTACTTTTTTCAGTAGCAGAGAGGTGTTATTGGCCTACAACTC
>BQKZ01006271.1:0-23407 GCA_036244855.1 Temnopleurus reevesii | reverse complement strand
CACACACACACACACACACACACGGTTCCTTAACCCATACATTTAATTTTGTCTAAAATGCAGATTAACACATATTGATAGTTCAGAAAATTGGACACAAGACCGTCTTCATCCTCGGAAGTGGAGTATCCACAGCGATGACGTCATACCTATACTCTACCGAAAATGACTAATGCAATTTATGTGCACATATACATGCACGTCGTGTTGGGGTAACAACAAAACGAAGAAACTTCCTCCCGGAAAATAGCAACAAACGAAGATCTTGGACGAGAATTGGCAAATCTTTTCCTCATCACGGTAGTTGGAAGACAACTTGATCTTCCAAAAGTATTTTCTCAACACGACGTGAAAAAATAGCAAAAGAAGGACCGCAAAAATCGAGAGAAAACCTGGGCGAAATGGCCACAACAACCAGCGTAACGACGACAAGTGCTCTACGGGCTCTGCACGCAGAATTGATTAAACTGGAGAAGGAACCCGTGGAAGGGTTCATGGTAAAAGCAAATGATGAGAACTTATTTGAATGGGAAGTTGCAATTTTTGGTCCACCAGGAACATTGTACCAAGGAGGATATTTTAAGGTACTTCAATGACAATTTTGGACAAAGATATTACTTGTATTTTCACGGAATGATAGTAGGGATTGTATTGTGTGAGGTCGTTTGTCTTTGTTTGGAAATTGTGTGGAAGTGCTATTGCACAACGTAAACATCATTGTCTGGCTGCGATCAGCTGTTCAGTTGCTTTGTGTCCACACGTCCATGACCATGTTATTAGCGGACCATGTCCATCACTTTTTTCAAGACTTGATCACTGCCCTTTCATATTCTTTTTCTGTAGCTAGTGTAACAGTTTGTCATGTTACTTTTTCAGATTTTGTTAGCCTTGCATGTAAGTTCTATTCCATCTCCCGTAGGCCTAAAAAAGTTGTTTGGTTGACTTCCGCTGACCAACCCTCCAAGTCCAAAATTGGCAAAACTTGATTTTCCCTTCTTTTTTCCCACTACTCTTTATTCACAAACACAAATCTTAATAAATTTGTGAAAATATGTGTGCAATTTCGTATGTAAGAGTTGTATGTATAGAAAGTATATTATACCTTGGCTTTACTGTATCAGCTCCATTTCTCTGGAATGCTCTCCCACTGAGATCCGATCATCAGCAGACGTGCAGACTCAATCGAACCTTTAAAAGCACCTTGGGCGGTATTCTGAAATCGTTCGTCTCTCTAATTTGTTCTTATCTATGATACGTCACATTTCTAAATCAGTATTCTGAATTGAAAACGTTCTTATCTTTCTTTTTAACTTTCTTCCTTTTTAACTTTCTTCCTATTTGACCCCGCCCACAAGATTAAGCGCATACTAATAGGCAGTGTATATTGCCACACGTGTGCATGTACAAAGTGAATAGGGCTATATAGTCTTTCATTCCAGACACCGTTTGAAAAACTAAAAACCTCATATTTTATAATAATAGCGAATTTCATTAATTCACAATCAAATGGAATTTACCTTTGGTGAGCTTTCGCCTACTGTTTTCTGCAGGCTTCATCAGACTGGCGTTGACTCGCCGTAGATGGGGTATCGGCAGTCTTATAGTCCGAGAGAATGGGAATGTACGCCGAAGATAATTTGTATTGTCCAACNATGTTACTTTTTCAGATTTTGTTAGCCTTGCATGTAAGTTCTATTCCATCTCCCGTAGGCCTAAAAAAGTTGTTTGGTTGACTTCCGCTGACCAACTCTCCAAAATTGGCGAAACTTGATTTTCCCTTCTTTTTCCCCCCTACTCTTTATTCACATACACATGCCTTAAATTTCGTTGATTTTAGGGCAAGGCCATTTTTATTTAGGGCACATTTTTATACTACAGCATGAATGGGGAAAAGAAAAAAAGGGCACCTAAATCTCCAAGGCAAATTGAGCCTTTTTGTCGAGGGCATCAAAGCCAGAGTATAGGGCATCCAAGCCTTCGATTAATTTAAGCCCTGCATACACAAATCTTAGTCAATTTTTGAAAATATGTGTGCAATATCGTATTTAAGAGTTGTATAGAAAGTATATGCCTTTACCGTATCAGCTCCATTTTTCTGGAATGCTCTCCCATTGAGATCCGATCATCAGCAGACGTGCAGACTCACTCGAAACCTTTATAAACACCTGGGGTAATATTCTGAAATCGTTTGTCTCTCTAATTTGTTCTTATCTACGAGTATGTCACATTTCCAATATCAGTATACTGCAAACGTTCTTATCTTTCTCTTTAACTTTCCTCCTATCTTCTGCCTAGTTGACCCCGCCCACAAGATTAAGTGCGTAGTAACTAATCTACATATACGTACTCTATGATTTAGGATGTATCCTGAAAACCTTCTTAAATTTGTTTGTATGTTTCCTCGTATTTGAAAAAATATTTATAATGGAGTTGAAGCTATTACAGATAATTATGTATTTGCTCGATAAACCACTGAGTAAAATATTCTTGACAAGGAAGAAGGAGACCATACTTGAATTATAATAAAAGTGTTAAAGATGAGAAATTTTCTACAAATTTCCTCGTGAAATTAGTAAGTTTAATACGTGCCTTTACGTACGGTTGTTTAAATCATTTAGCATGATGAAATATCTTCTAGTACACATCGGGTACGCGCATTGTTTATACGGTACTCGAGATCACCTGCGTACTAGAAAAATGCCCATATGATCATTTCAAATATGATAAACCATAAAGGCACATATTCATAGAAAAATAGGCCACATGTTTCATCTGAGCTAAGTGGGGAATACAATTATTGATAAAGGAAATTATGCATGGGTGGAATTTGAACTTCAGACTTTCTAGTTGTAATGCAAGAGGTTAATAGAACCACTACACCTTACCGCTTCTATAATATGTATTTTGTTGTATGCATTGAGCTTTAACCATGATAATGCTCACTTTCATCTGGGTCCCCAATCACACCTGGGTCAAGTGCAGCACAATGTGGATAAATTTCTTGCCAAAGGAAATGAATGCCATGGATGGGATGTTAACTACAGTGTACATTTTAATATGAATGTGCATACTTTATTCCGAGTATACAATAGCCAATTTATAATCTTTGTGAGATAGATGATTTCTATTATAATCTCTAATCTGAAGACGAATATTCAGGTACATTTTTTTTTTAAGTGACCATCAAAATTAAATTTATCACCCATGGTCCCACCTTTTCTCACCCCATTCCCGTATTTTCTCATTGTCTTCTTTGTTTCCTTGTACTCTTTTCTGTACAGGCCATGATGAAGTTTCCACATGACTATCCATATTCACCACCATCATTCAAGTTCCTTACAAAGATGTGGCATCCAAACATATATGAGGTAAGACTTAACAAGTAGTTTATATATTAGAAAAGAAGGTTTCTGCGTCGGTTGAGAATTAGTATAAAGGTAGAAAAATAATACATCCGTTAGACAAAAGTGAAAGTTTCATATTTCGGTCATAGGCCTCTGTCAAGAATGACAAATTTATTGAAGCGTCAAACCAAAACAAGATGGAGCGTGCCAGCGCGCTGGAAAGGTCTCACGTAATAATGCCATAGTATCATACAGAAGAAAGAAAGAAGAGAAGAGTTGTGGGAGGGGGGGGGATAGAGTGAGTAGAGAAGAGTGAGTAGTTTTTTTTATATTTCTGTTTGTAAACAGAGATATTTGTACACTTGCAATTGCAATCAAGTGTCATTTTATTCAATCCTTACTGATTATGATAAACATTGCGTTACACTTCAAAAGTAACAATGTACTTTTCACAATAGCTTTTGATTGCCTTTGATGTGAAAACCTCTTTCAACCTGCATTGTACAAAGTTTGGACTGTATTATGTAATCATTGAGGCGGGGATGGTTGGGGCAAGACCAAGTTGTTCACATTTTAGAAATATTATGCAGAATTCATGAACTTCAAAATAGGTATTCATGAGTCTCTCTTTGTGTGTATGTATGAACTCCTCAAAAAAAAAAAAAACGTAAGAAGTTTAAAAAAAAGCTGTTTATGGCAGTACATTCAGTGTATATCACATACATGTACATAGTACCTGAAAACATTGACAAATCTCAAATTGTGACACTTTTGTTTATTTTTTTATCTTTTATTTATTACGTTTTATTTCAACAGGGTAGCCCCATCAGTAATCGCAGTACTTCATGCGAGGGGTTGCACCAATGCAATGAAAGTCTAGTTGGTTTACCCGCATAATTTTAATTCTTTCTAACAATTTCTGTACATTTATGTGTGTGCAATTGACGGTAGATACCAAAGTTCCATGTGGATATCTGTACATGTTCATATACGTAAAAACGTATACGTTAACATGTACACGTACTGTTTGTAAAATATTAAGAGGTTATAAATTGATGAGATCATGGGAATTCATCAATATGCTGAGTCAGTTATTCAATGGACTTTGTACACTGTATTCTGCAATGCAAAGGATTTCACACATCATCACATATACAGTAGGGGAATGAATCATACACCAAAACGGATTGAGAAAGCCAGTTAGTTATGAAATTTTGGAGCACCACCCACACACAATCTGAATGGTTAGAGGACAATAATAATTTGGGGAATTCTTGGTTATGGGAGGGTAAATTTTATATTATGAGATATCCTGTTCACGATGATGATAAACTTTTTTGCATGGATAGTGTGCCCGTGAATCCATTTAACGAATCTTCATGTATTTTTGTAGACTGCAACACTTAAATGTAATTGCCTCCATACCAAGTTGTGTCTATCCCCCCCCCCCCCCCCAAAAAAAAAAAAGATGAAATATATTAAAAAAAAGAAAAAGCAAATTGGCAATGGTGTCTGCACTTTCTTTTCACAATTTGAATACATTTGGTGAGTATGCTCTATTGCAGAATTTTGGTTATTTGGGGATTTCATTAAGATGTCAGAGAACAAAATACATGTTGAGCCTTTATACAAATGTTTTCTTTTGATGGTCTTTCTGAGAATTGTTTGTTGACAACAAAAAAACCAGTACAAAATGTGAAAAATGTAATTTACACCTTTTCTGATTATAAGACGCACTCCATGTATGTACATGTACATGTATGTCAAAATGTGTATACATGTAAAGATGCACAAATTGCAAAACGGTATTCAGTTTTTTGTAGTTTCAGTTTTTGTTATTGTTTGCTTGCTGCTCCTTTGTGGCTCTTTTGGCATTGTCCGCTGAATGAATTTGGGAGTTTTCTCTTGTAAACAAACCAATTACTGACCCTGCCAAAAGGTTGGGTTGGATCATGATAGGGACCTTGAAATATGAAAGGGGTTTAAAGCCCTTTAATTCTATATTCACATGCTATTCTTGTTCATAACAAACAATGTACAGTACAAAATTAGCCAATGTTTAGATGATGGGAATACTCTGTATGCTAGTGACAGTGTACATGTGTGTAGTGGGATATTGAACATATTCGCAGAGTAAAAACTTATTTTAGCAGGTTGTTAATTTGTAGTCCATTTTGCCATGAAAAGCACGAAAATAAAACCTCCATGAATATTTCTAGCAACAGAGTAATGGAAGTTTATTAAGTTAATACCTGCGATTAGATTAGGAATGTGATCTTGGTACTTTTTTGTTTTACACACAATTTGATGTCAGGTAATTTTGTGCATGTAAGGAAACATTCCATGTGCATATACAAAAACATTACCGACTTTACTGTAATTCAAAATCACTGATTTTTTTTTCAAAGGAAGTTTTGAAAATGCTACCATTTGTTTACAAATATGCTTTGCTGAGTGATGATAATTTGAAACATGCTTATTGATTTATCATGCGTATACATTGAGCCAAGAATTAAATTTCCTGCCAAGATATCAAGAGCTCTGTTATGATTATTCAATGAAATTAATGAGCACAAGACAGGATTTAACGAAACAAAACAGACACTCCACGTAATAATGGCAATGCTAATGAGTAGGTAAAATGATCTGTTTATTTTATTTTGCAAACACTTACATGTATATTTTGCCAAGATTAGAAAATATAGGAAAGATTTCCATAGTTGGGTTTTCTTATACATGTACAGTACATATCTGTTACAGGACTGTTCACATCAACGGTGGTCAGTGAAAATGCCTCACCAGCACTTGACAATATTTTCTACAATATTGCATTTTTACATGTGGCTCTTATGTATCAATACATTTTATCCATACTACATGTAATTACATGTACATTGTATGTAGAAGTGTTTGTCATGATAAACAAGTATCTATCTTCAAGTTGTTGAGTCCTTTAAATGCTTTCACATGTAGTCTGAAAACATGTGAATGCAAACAATGACAATATATAAACAAGAAGTACTGTACATTGCCAAACGTGTAAAATACCAGTAACGAACCAGTAAATTTACTCTATTCCTCTTTGGGTCTCGGGCATTTCATATTGCCTAAAGATGCATCGAATGTAAAATAATTGCTATTTCCTTTTCTTCTTTTCTTTTGTACCAACAGAATAGCGGTGATGTGTGTATATCTATCTTACATCCTCCTGTTGCTGATGAACAGAGTGGAGAGCTGCCGTCAGAAAGGTGGAACCCAACACAAAATGTCAGGTATTGCTCACAATAATTCTTCTTAATCTAAGATATGAGTTAAAAAGGGCAAATAGAAATGTGCCTCATCTACACATAGCTTGGTTTTCCCCATTTACTATCAAAATGATTACTAGAAAATGGGGATGGGAATTTCCCTTTAGATGCACCCATTCAATATTGATTCATCAAATTCATACACATTATTAAATTTTGTCTCTCTATTTTTCAGGGAGTTGGCATACATGTACTTAGATGAATCATAATGATGAAGACTTCGATCTTTTTGCTATTTTTAAACATTACACCTGTATTGCCCTGTATTCGAATAGATATGTTGCAAATGTAAAGTAATTACATTTACAGCTGTTGTCTCCTTTTCATTATGCCATTACTCCTCACTATAATTTGGACAATAAAATCTGTTGAACAATGTTAAATACATGTAGTTCAGTTTGTAATGGACACTCAATGCACATTACAATTTACAATCTGTTAGAGCTATTTTCTAAACTTGAGGAAATCGGCTGTTTTGAATGAATATAAACAATAATTGATGTAAGTGAATCTGGAAGACAGCCAAACCGTTCCATTGTCATCCCCTACATGTTTGCACAGAACAAAATATATGTTGCAGATCTATAAAAGAAAGTATGTACACTGTAGCTTTAAAGCTTTAAAGAGTTCAAAGGGGAACTTCACCCAGACATTGATGCACTTTCAGTGAATGAAAAAAAATACAATGATCAAACTGTGAAAATTTGAGCAAATTCCGACAATCCATTCAAAAGTTAAGAATTTTCAAAGTTTTGATTTAAACCCCTCATGGGCTTGTTAAATTGACAACGTACATGCACAAAAATGGCTGCCTACAAGGAGAACTCTCCATTCACTTTGTACACAGAATTTCACATTTTCTTCTTTTCCTAGAAAAGTAGACAATAAAATCAACAAAATTCATTCCGAAATGCATGCAGAATCAAAATGTCCATATCATACTTGAAGAGGAAAGTACAATTTTGTCTACTTTTCTAGAAAAAGAAGAAAATGTGAAATTCTGTGTACAAAATGAATGGAGAGTTCTCCATGTTGGCAGCCATTTTGTGTCTGTATGTTGCCAATTTTAGGAGCCCAGGAAGGATGTAAATCAAAACTTTGAAAATTCATAACTTTTAAATGGATTGTCAGATTTTGCTCAAATTTTCACAGAATGACCATTGTATTTTCTTCATCCACTGAGTGCACATCAATGTCTGGGTACTTCCCCTTTAAAGAGACATCATTCCATGCAGTTGATTTACCCAATAAACAAACTCATTGTCAATACTGGTACATAAAATGAATAATTATGTGCTGGTACATGTAGATTACATGTAGGCATGTACATGTATACACTGATACATATTGATGATGTAATAAATGTTGGCCCACAATCATGTACATGTGACTTGCATGTGTGGAGACCTTCGTAAAAGTGATAGCAACATGTACATTACTTTTTGCCAGGATAAAAACCCTAGAGTAGCCAAGTACAGTACTTAGCAGAGGTCCAAATGTAGTAGATTACATTTGATTCCCATTCTTTACAGTACATGTACTGCCTTGCATGATGGTCTCAAAGGGGTCTGATGTATGCTCACCTCTTTAATTGAGAAAGTGTGAGAAAAGGTGAAAACGTATGAGATTCCCCCCCCCCCCCCCCCCCCATTTTAAAAGGAACGACAGAGGGCTTGGCAGGGAAAAAATGTGATATTAGAAGGAAAAGTTAAAATTGGAAGCCCTAGACACAGAGAAACAAGGATGTGCCTGCCAGCAAGATGAGCAATATGTGTCTGAGTAGCATCATACTGCCAGGAGATCATGTAAATTGATTGGTTAGTCAGCTCAGCTTGCAGGCACACCAGTCATTCATATTATACAGTGTGTCACTTGTATTACTCAGTAGGATGTCAGAATTACAAGTGGCTAAGCTACTTATGACCTTACATGAACCCTGCAGGATTAGGGGTCTGTGTCTTGGTTAAATCATAGCTCTTTTACCTCTATGGTGAAATCAAGGGGACCCCTTGATGAAATCATGGAGATACATGAATATACACTGTACAGTAATGAAATGGGCTTGTACAATGTACTGTCCATGCACAGTACATGTATGTCCATGTAATATAATCAATAGGTTTCATACATGTACATGGCTTCACATCACAATTTACATGTAAGTATTGCATTTACTGTACATGTAGACAGATCTACAGATAAATGTTCACATAATTTTTATCACTCTTTGTTGTGAGATTTGAAGCAAAACTCAACTTCATGATTGAATAAAAGAAATTACAATCAAAATCAGCATGCACCATTAAAGCAGGGAGAAATTCCCAACTCCCTGATTAAAGTGTACATGTAGGTCTACATGTATGCCTAGGTACATTAGGCCTTTATATGTACGTGCACTTACACACCAGAGCTGCCAATGGCCACTCTTTTAGAGTGAGACATCTCTCATTAAGATAATATTTGTCACCCCCAATATTCTGTTTCAGTTGACATTTCTTTTTGTCCCACTCTTTGGCCTACACATACTAGTCTGACTTTTAACTATTTTCCAATGTTACATGTAGCACAGTACAGTACACAAAAACACCCCCTCCTCCCCCCCCCCAACCCCACTCCACTGAAAGTTACAATAACGATGCCAGTACATTGCAAATTTAAAGGGGATTGAAACCCAAAAAGTATATTTACTTATTTCAGTAGGTATAATATTTACCGATTTAATGGAATATTTTATTGTACAAGAAAAAACAGCATAAGGAGATAAATTTTCAGTTTCTGAGCCAAGATTTCGTCTGCTAGCAATACCCTGGGGGCTACCATTTTGTTATTTGGTACGAGAAAGTATTTTGTTATCCCCGAGTAGAACGTCTTTGATCGAAATATAAGCTTAGAATTTGAATAAAAATATACCTTACATATGGTCATATATTTCAATATCTTAAAACTGGTCTGGATTTATTTTTAAAAAGAAAGTTTTGTTCATTAGAATCGTGTTTTATTGGCATGGGCGTGACGTTTTTGCGGAGTAATGACGTTTTTGCGGAGTAGAGTCCAAGTTTCCTTGTAACAAAACAAATGAAAGAAAGGAATCTGTATTATCGGTTGGCTATTTAAACCATTGTATATCACTTTCTTTAGCGTTATACCATCAGATGAAGACCAGAACAAAAACAAAAATCTGCGGTACAGGGTGGCCTTTTAAAGTCATGCATTCGCATTTATATAGGGTCTTTGGCAAAACGCTACGTTTTCACCTGTATTTAAACAATAGAATACAATACCTAGAAGGCTTGCTAAATAAAGGAAACGCTGTTATGCCAGGCAAGTCCACTAAAAGCACATTTCTTTAGTATAAACAGATGAATTGAAGACTGAATTATTTTTTATAAGTCGTACTAAAATATTGGACACCTATCACGCATTTTTCCAACATAACGTATTTCATTTGCCAAAGATTGAACTATTTTACAGTTTAATTAATATTTCCCTTGCCATACAAAATGATATCAATGGATCACGTCGAAATATCTGTTCAGAACAAAATGGCAGCCCCCTTGTTATGTGATAGCAGACGAAGACCTGTTCTAAAATATCGGGAAATTTTCACTTTTCTGAATTTATTTTAGAGCTTGATCCTGTCTGATTAGTAGTGGTATATGATACCTTTCTTATAGGTGTATATTATCCTCTAGGATTCATTCTTCTTTAATCATAAAATTTTACCCAAACATTCATCAGAAATGTTCATGAATAATTAATCAAGTGTGCAATTATGTGCATATCTGTAAAAGTACAAATGTAGGCACACTACACCCAATGTACATGTACATATTACTACATACATCTGCAGTAACATTTTCTTGTTAATGGATCATGTATTCCAAGATTGAATACATGGACATGATCTCCTTGCATAGTGCACAACATGTACATGTAGGCCTACATGTACATGTATGTGGGCCTACATGTTCAATGATGTGAATTGACCTGCATAAGTCTGTACTTTAAGCAAACATTGAAGGAAGCTTCATATTTGCAGATGGTCTCATGGATGCGGAATATTTACAGCCACCCCCCCCCCAAAAAAAAAAAAATCACTCATTATGTACAGGTAAACTAATAAGGGATACATGTATGGAAGTAGGATTTGCACATCTGATACATTGTAAATGCATTGTACATACAGTGTTTACATGTACATGTAGATGTTACAAAGAGAGTAAAACATTAGTTTGCCCAATACTTGAATATACTGTGTGAAATAAAAGCGTAAAAAGAAAATGATCCTGAATTTTGAGAAATTATATGATTTAAATAAAATTTAATTGGTGTATCAGTTCGACATACATACACATACATACATACGGTAGTTATTCATCAAATTATGCAACCCAGTGTGCACTCCCCAGCCAAGTTTAGGAAATTTAGTTCAAAGGAAAGATACACTTTAATACATGTATACATGTAAATTCACGTGTAGCAGATCTCAAGCATAATGACAGGTACTACTCATATTACTTTAAGGACTGCTTTGTAACAAAGTCTATTAATAGTCATTTCTTTGTTTATTCCATTAGAACCATCCTACTGAGTGTAATCTCGCTACTCAACGAACCCAACACTTACTCTCCTGCCAATGTAGATGCCTCCGTCATGTACAGACGATGGAAAGACTCCAAAGGAAAGAATAAAGAATATGAAGAACTCATCAAGTAAGTCTCACAAAGAGAAAGAAAAGTGAAGAATTGTATGAGAATGTCAAAGTCTCAGCGAAGTCTTATCAAAAGAAGAGTCTAGTTCTTGTGATTATTATAAGTCCAGATTTTACTGTGAATGGCTGTGTTTCACCAAGATAAGAAAGACTTTAAGAACGACTTTACGCATGACTGGTACCAGTTCTTGTTGATTGAGAATGATCAAGAATCATACGGGTATTACACTGGTTAATGTACACCAGTCTTTCTTAAAGTCATGCGTAACTTAAAGAACGACTTGGTGAAACACCTCCCAAGGCAGATATATGTTGCTCAACCTTTCTTTTAGTTTTGTTTTATTGTTATTGCTGAATGCCAAACGAGGCTACAGGAACTCCCCATGTTTTTACGTCTTGTAATGTCAATCCATTGTGATTATATGGCCTTTGCTTTTCTTACTCAGCCAACTTATAAATATTTTTAAATATTTTTAGTAATAGGAAAATAAATCACTTCATAGTATAAACGTACATATATTTTGTAAGTACACATGTAATTGGACTTGTTTTTCTTCTTGCATTGATTCTTTGGGTACATATATATGCAATTTTTGGAGCAAAATTTATTTCTACTTGTTCGACAGAAAGATTTGTGTTATCATTTTAAATTTATTTGATGTTGGATGAAGCAAATTTATCATTATATTTTGTTACGTATTTATTTCTCCCCAGGAAACAAGTGAAAGCGACTGAGAAAGACGCTCAGAAGGATGAGGTTACCGTGCCAACCACACTTGAGGAGTACTGCATCAAGACAAAAGAAACACCGCAATCTCAGAGCTCTGTTGACCTAGCTGATTTCTATGATGAGGACTATGGTGGGGAGGATGATGACGATGATGAGGACGATGACTGTTACTATGACGATGATGAGGATTCAGGCAACGGTGAGTCGTGACAACAACTCTACTCTGATGAACTCCTATACACTTGTATATGATGCCCTTTTTCTCAAGAAAAACAAACTTTATTATCCTGCATTGAAAAAAAAAAGAAAATATGGAAAACTGTGAATCGATCATCTTGCAAATACTCAACAAAGTGTTTATCTCTTTTACTGCCATTTTACAAAGGAGCCATTTTGCGTGGATATACCATATGTGTAGATAGGAAGAAAAAAAAGAAAAAAAGAAACCATATTATATGCTTTTTGATCAAAGTGGGGAACATGAATAAATCTTCAACACTTGTATTGTGTATTAAAATATATCACTATCAGAATTGCTTTCGTTGTTCCCTTTTTCTCCCACTCCAAAATCATATTTATTGCTGTTTATTTAGGTGCTGATTTTTATGAGTGAGGATTGGAAAATGGTCTAAAGCCTTTTGGTAAACAATAATTTGTTTTCCGAAAGATTTCTGTGTAGATGCAATGCAGAGTTCATTTTTATAACATTTGTTTTGTAAGTTAGAATCATGTGACCTTTTCGCAAACTTATATTTTGTGAAAAGTCCTTTCCATCAGGCTTTCTCTCTTGGGTGATATTGTATAATGGCTTTGATTTATGGGTGTGGTTGGTGTTGCCATGTTTGTACTCACAATTGTTCAGCTGTTGGGTTATTCACATTCTAATTTTGACCTTGTGCATATTCAAGAGCATCGATGATTGACATCGCTGCTGATGTAGTTTGTGCACTGCTGAACACTAATAATGGCTGTTGATAGGGAGTTAGGCACGATTGCATATTAACTGCATATTGGTTGCAGATTAGGATGCGCAAAATCATTTGGGCACAGTCTGTGCTTATGAAACAATGATTTTGATTAGCATGTGCTTGTCATCTTCAACTTTTTCTAGGAACAGCCCGTAAGCATTGCATGTTGGTTCAGGTGAACAAGACACATTGATGAGCAGGGGTCTGGAGGTGAAGGGTATTCGCAAAGGGTCTTTACAATATGAATGGACCTCTCACATACTTTACTAGATCCATTAGGCTTGTTAAACGTGCTCGCTCAATTTGTGAGCACAATTACTTACTTATGCCTTCTGCCATTCTTTTGAAAAATACATGCCTTGAACAACAAGCTGCCATTCCCTTCTGTTCTTAGCTGCGGTTGTCGCCTTGGTCCAGTTTGTAATCTGCCTCCTTAGCTCTGCTTCAGTGACTCACCATGAGTAGTTGCAGGGACAACCTTGCATCCTTCTCCCTTATGTGTTCTAAAGTCAGTGTAAGAGTTCCATTGACACTCTTCAAGGGGAATCATTTTAGGAAAAGTACACGGGTCTAGAGAGCACGTAGCATACAGTTCACTTTGAAGCCATCCTCCAATTGTTTGAAACATTGCAAAGACTTTAGGACAATGAACGTAATCATTTTGTGAACATTGTTGGTTGGTAAATGATTGAGGAAGCACTCAAGTTTGAATTCTTCATCTCGTCTTTTTGAACGCACCGCAGTCAACGCAGAATTTCATTAGCCATTCTTCAATTTTATACGCAGCTCCCATATATTTCCGTTAAGTGGCTTGTACATGAAGCAATATGAGATTGAAAATGAATTATTTTTGCCGTATTCAGGCACATATTTTATTTGGGCAATTCTATAAATGGGTAAATCTTTTGGTACGTCCAACTTAAGTCTTCTGTTCATCGAGTTCACTTGATGAATTTCTTAAACCATAATCATTGAAGAGCTTTAGATCCAGTTTACAAACAGATAGCCGTTTGGAGATGGTCACATAGGGGTCAGACATAGTTTATAGAATTGCCCATTTGCTATTTATTGAATTGAGAGTGTATAAAGGTTGGTGAACTGACATAGATTATGGTTTAGATATGTGATCATGGTTATAATTCAACTGTATCTTTTACTGAGTGTGTGTATCCGTATTATCCTATTTTATTTTTCGTCTTTTTAAATGGACTAGTGCTAATGTATGGAGAGAACTTGTTACATGTTTATGATGTCTTATTTATACCTTTTTAATGTTGATATTTTGTATGAATATTTTCACACTGACTGGTATGTGCAATATAACAGTAAGTTTCAGTTGTCCATTCGTCATCAGCATTCAAATTCACTGATGTTATCAAGGTCAAAGGTATTTTTGAAAAAGGGTTGATATCAATTTTTAATTTGCTGTACAATTTTGATGATTGGCAAACTTCCATCTAGTGATATGGAATAACAGGATGACAAAAATTTGTAACCAAATTTTAATTTTCTTCGGCTTCAAAGTTGTTATTTTATAATAATAATAATAATAATAGGGGAACTTTTAATGCGCAAGATTTACAGTGAAAAATCAGAATTCCTTGCTTATCTTTTCACTATGCATTTTAGGACAGTGCAATTAATCGATTGTTCTGAGCTATTGCACTTAGTCTGTTATGAAATTCTTGAAATCTATTTTAATTAGCTTCTGGCAAACAATATATTTTTATTTGTTGGGAGGCATTTTGTTGATCATGAACTTGCACAATCAACGTACTGTATAACTTTTTTCTAACAAATGTCAGCAATTTATTTCTTCCTTCAATACTAGGGCTACAAAAGTTTCCTTTCTAGCAGTCAGTCGCCTGATTTGAATTGCAGTTTATTGTACACACTGTGTTCTGTTTTTGTGCATTATCCCACTAATACATGTGTGTGCTTAGTAATACTATGGGGGTATTGTGAGAAAGTTGTGATTGTTGCAAGCATCTGTTCAGGGTGACTGCAGTGCAAGTCAGAATTCATTCGTCACTTTCCATCACACAAAAGCTCAGAATATTTATGGCCTCACTGACCCCATTGTGGTCTAATTGATCTTTGCTTTCTAGTGAAAACAAGTAACCAATCTTTTACTTGCACTGTACCATAGAAATATTGGTTTATAAAAGCACAAAGAAAAACGATCACTATGCCATGCACTTCCTGGAAAAAAGAGCATGTAATAAGTCTATCAGAATAGCTCTTCAGATCTGCTTGTAATGTGCAATGGATTGCAACTTTCTTACAATGTCCTTTCAGTTCTATAAAATAGGATGTGGTCAAGTGGATGGATTGTTTATGTTGTACATGTTTGTCATGTTTTGACTGTTTAAAGAGAAGTAGAGATAAGAACAAAGAAAATGGGATTATTGTGGGAATATAAGTTGAAAGATCAGAGCGCCTCAAGCTAATACTTTCATCATTTTCTTTAGATTCAGCTAGTAGTAGAGATTGACTACTATTCTGTCTTCCCAACTTGTATGACTGTCTTTATTAACTGACTTTTACAATGAAATCTGCATTTGATTGGAGTAAACTTTAAGTTCAATCTATGTATTGTAACATATCTTGTAATTTCAGACTATACTGTAGTTGTTCTCAACACGTAATAGACTAACTTTCGTACATGTACGTACACCACTTTGACATACGCTGTATTCAACCTGGCTGGTGTTTTGCCAGATTCTTCAAGTGAAGAATGACTTTCAGAATGTTTAATAAGTGTAATATTCGTTAGATTCTTGATCATTCAGCACAAGAACTGAAACCAGTTGTTCTGTAACTTGGTGAAAGACCACCCTGATCACAAGGTTTTGTCCAATAGGATATCTTTTTGTACACATACATGTACATGTATATTCACAGCTGTGTTTTATGCTTACTTTTCAAATATGTCAGACATTTATCACCCTGTTATATGACACACTTTTGTCTCGTCACATGTTTTTGTGTTTTCTAAAGCAAAAAGAGGTTAACAATGATAATTCTGATACTCTATCTATATGTACATGTGTGACAAAAAGGTACATTAGCTAGATTCAGAAGCATTTGATAACTTCATCTGCAAACTTTTCTCCATTTTGATATACCGGTAATGTCCGAGCACAGGGCAAGAAGATATATGCTTTTTTGAGGATGTGCCATATGTAAGTATAAGGTGAGTGTATTTAAGAATAATAGCTTTTACATACAGTATGACACTATCAAACCTAGAAATATAGATATATTGTAGCCCCCATATGTATCATACTCTTTGGGAGTGTTGCTAGAAATTGCAAATCGATTTCAAATCAGTTTCAATTGAAATGTGCACTTTAATTTTTAAAAGGGCGTGCTTCCGACAAGATGAACGTGAAGCAGTTTATCCAATTGATGTGTTCCGATCAACTGCAACTTGCAACTGATTACAACTTTCCTGCAACACTCCCTCAGTAGCTCACCATTAACTGCCACACTCATGTCCAGGTCTGTGGCATATTTTGGCCTTCTGTGTTTCGAGATCGCTTTTTATTTTTAACCAATTTGTTGCAGCCTGATTTTAGAAAACCTATTGGGCCATCAAACTCTTTTTTTTTAAATTCATGTATTTCAGCTTTATGAAATTAATGTTATTCAATGCAAGTTCTCCATTTTTTATGACACGACATACATGTACGAGCTCAATATTCCTATCAAAGTCCATCGTTGCAATTGAAAGGAGACTATATCAGCAATGTCACATCTTTCATTCTGTCAGTAAAACAAACATACTCAAGATGAAAACCTGACTCACTTTGTAATGCAGGACTTTTCAAGTATTTAATAATAAATCTGTAAATTGTTGTCAAAATGTATGAATGAATAGTGTTTCCTTATTCCATTTCTGTCTTCTATATAGAGACAATTTCAGGTACAGGTCGAGATGATCAAAATTTAATTTTCTTTCTGCTTGCCAAGTTATGTCATCCTTTTGGTTGACCCCTTCAAATTAAGACAAGTTAATTGATGGATCTATGCTAGGAGTTACATAAAAAAATAGCTAATACATCTTAGCTGGAAGAGCTAAGACCATTATGAGTGGAGTGCCTGTGGGAACTGATAGCTGAAAATTGTCTATGTACCGGTAGATTGCATGCATCATACCACTCTACAATCTACATTTACAGTCTACCTTGCGCACATCAAATCTGTAAATACTGTAGACATCGCTTCAATTAAGAATATTTGAACTATACGGGGTAAAAAAAGTGTAAAGAGAAGGGTACTTAGAAAGACCTTTGACTTATTTCTTTTGTTGTTCAAGTAATGCAAGGTCGACTGTATTTCAATGTTATTGCAAGTAATATGCTATCTATGAATCCTTTGTCATTGTTATTATCCATACCATAGTATCTAATCTCTTCACTAGAACTCTACAAATCTCAAGGCCCAATAGGCTGATAATCCGAATTATCTACAAGAAACAACAAGGAATACACAGGTCCAAAATTAATTGAGTTGATCATAATAAATTCTTTAATGATATTTTCTCAGAAAATATAACTTCCAAAGTATCTTTCGCTGTGAAATCTACTATAGGTTAAAATATACAACTTCTCATTCAAACCCTTAAAATGACTTAGGGGGTGTTGCTCAAAAGTTGCAATTGATCGCAAATTGCAGTTGATCGAAATGTGCCAATCAAAAATCACTTGCTCATACCATGTGCAAATGAAAATGCGTTTTATAATTTGCAAAGTTGCAGTTGATTTGCAGTTGATTTTGAGCAACACCCCCTTAGGCACACAAAATGAATTTCTTTCCCAGCTATTCTGCAATGAAATATAGAAGAGATGTACAACATGTTGGCTGAGCAAAGTAGTTGAACTCATTCCATTCGTCTGCTTGAGCTATTGTGAAAGCCTGAATGGAGAGTTATTTACTTTGTCCTAGAATTTCACCATGTTTGAAATCCACAAACACTTCAAACAACACACTTTGTGTCAGAATATTAGAACTTTCAACTTCTGTAATATTTCCATTCAATGAATAGGAAACAACTGAAATGCAATCATGAATTATCTTTCAACATTAAACACTATCATATGAGGCTTGCAAAACCTGGTCTGAAAAAAAACCCAGACAATTTGGGCATGTAAATACAGTGCCAACCAATTATAAGGACAACTAAAATACCAAATTCTAATTTTGATAATTATTTTCCTTATTTGACCACTTCAATTGAACCTGAATACATACCATAATAGCACCAATCATTTAATTTGTGAATAACAATTTAATTTTTGGGTTGAATGAAAAACCTTTCATGTATAGCACCTCAGTACACATTCTCCTTTTTTTAATCAATTCCATTATACAATTTAATGAAAAAGATACGTAAGCACAGATTTAATAGGTCAGGGCAAATGTTCTTGTTCACTTGACCTCGTAACAAGGTTCCACAGTGACATTGTGAAATCAAAATTTAAAGACTCTTTTTTTTTTTTTAGATAACAAGAAATAAAGAAATTTGCTATTTCTTTTGCAGTATCATTACAGTTCTGAAGTAGTTTACAAACACAAACCTCTAGTTGACACAGATAGCACCTGATGTCATATAGAAACATTACTGGCAAATAAAACCAAAACATATCTGTCTTACAAATATCCCACTATCCACAAGTAATTGATAATGAACACACATTAGTTTCATTGACATCCAGTAATTCCATTGAAACAGAAATTTGTACATGGTGCTTGAAATTTGTTATCGATTGCAAATCAACTGCCAATTAGTTGCAAGTTAAAACATGATCTGCATTAGCACATGATCTGCATTGCCAATGATTTGATTGGTGTGTGCCTTTCAACTGCAACTTGTAGTAAATTGTGCCTTTCTAGCAATATTCCCAAGTGACATTTGATATCACTCAAAACTATAAATATCGAGAGAAAAAAAGTGTAGTTAACAGAACGGGGTGTGCATGGACAGACTACATATATCTAATAGTACAAATATTTGATTTTGACGTGTATCCTTCGACGTCACGTAATGTACTCCGTCCTTGAAGGAAGCAAGGATGTTTTCTTTCTTTTATTAAACTCATGAGAGGGTCCTTCCATGGATTGCGTCATTCCAAAATGTTTTCAAAACATCAGCAACCTTGAGGATACATCAGGCAATTAGTTTTTAATTTATTCATATATTAATTAGTTTTTGCCTTGTTTATCAGACTAATTGATTTGATGACAAGTTGTTTTGTTTCATCTTACATACAGTACTGTAGCTTGCTTCCTTACATGATGTTTATGAAAGTCATAGTCCAATGATTCTTCACAGCAGAATGTTATAAATTATTGCATATATCCTCAGTACTTTCCCTATGAATAGCAAATGTCAGATGATAACACTTATAGTTCGCTTATTACAACATACCATGCTAACATTCCCTAAACAGGTTGTATGACTCATCTACATGCAGCCTTATAAAAACATTTCTATGTACGATCTAAAAATATACCCTACAAAATGATAAAACTCCAGACAATATCCTGTTATCTCCTTTGATGGGATAGTCGTACAAAATACAATTACAAAGTCCAAGGTTTTAGAGAATATAAACGAGTAAACAAATATGTGAGTGGGCAAATCAAAGGATATTTGAAAACCAAGACTTCCTCTTTAATTATCAATGCTATTAAAATATGGAAATAAAATTTCTGCCAGAATATGACAATGAAATAGTTATCATAATTCCATAATTCTATATTCAAAATAAATATACATGTTTAGGTTGCCGAAACTAAGCGACAGAAAATGTACATGTACTTATGGATTGGGGAGTAAATGATGAAAATGATATCATAGGATCATTAAAAAAGGACCAAGTCTTCATTATACCCTACCTCTTTTAAGGTTTATCTACATTTGAAATGAAATGTCAAATTTGAAATTATCTACAGAAGGAAGTAAAATTTGGAGCAAAGGACCATATATCAGTATTTACTACTTACAATTATCACATAAGGCTGTAAATCACAAAACAATTTTAAATGAAGGACTCCCATATACTGATAAGATGGAGTCACAAGTTCGCATATCAATGATCAAGCTCATAGAAAATGTTAATTTATTATCATCTAAATGTTCTTTAACTCAAGCTGATTTATCAAATTTGATTTTTTTTCAAAATGTAACATATTTTTCTTGTTACTTTGACATCCCACGACAGATTAAATGCTTTGGTGATATATGTGATAAAAGCACAATGGAAATATTTATAGAACATTATTTCAGTCGTATTAATTGCTTATTTTCATTCGTTAGATGCAAATAGAATCAGTAATATAGATAATTGAATACATAACTGTAAATGTAAGACAAAGTAATAAGGTTCAGAAAAAAGCACACATTTAATGCAATTTTCAGCATTCTATAAACTAAAGAGAGCACATGTGAAAGTTCACATCAGCCTACGCATCATTCAAAACATTTCCTATCGGTCTTAACAGAATTGAGAACAGCATTAAAAAAACATCTTTTAAAATATTTCTGATGGTATAGGTGAGGATCAAAATAATAATTCCTCATACTATTTGTCAGGAAATTTTTTTTAGTGTGATGTCATTTTTCATCACCCATTGATTGTCATAATTATTTTTTATTTCATTTATATCATCCATATCCTCCTCTTCTACCTTATAATAATAATCATCATCATCAGTATCCTCATCATAATCATCATCACCATCATTATCATTATAATCATAAGTATCCTCATCATAATCATCATCATCAATTATCATCACCATCAGTATCATCAATATAAACTTCATCAAGACAATGGAGGGATATTATTCAGTTGCTTGGAAATATAAATTTTGCACATCTCCATCGTTCCCACCATTGCTGTTGTGAAAATGTAGAGTTGTCTCAGTTGTTCTACAATACATGTACCAACCTTGCACATCATCACTTCAAATGTTTTCATCTTCAACCGACTGTAACTTAAATAAACGTATTCATTCTTGTACCATATACAATGGCAAGACAAGTACAGTGGAACCTCATTATAAAGAGGTCGGATGTAGCAAGATACCTGTTATAACAAGGAGATTTTATTGGTCCCAGCTCTTTATAGTTCTTTGTTTTTTTTTTTTTTGCTATCGATAACAATGGATAATGAGCATGCTTGCTCCAGTTTATTCTCGGCCCTCTACAGTTGACGTGTATTACAGTCACCACCTTGTCAAACGCAATATTTCCCTGCTGTTTGACATACACCAGTGAGTGTAATGAGTCTATAATCGGCGAATGCGCATTTTCATCGGAAGAATGCATCGGTGACATGTTCTCTGATAATTTTCCTGTCGATTTATAAAAAGTTAGCTAATTTCTGTCTCCGCAAAATATTTTTTTAAAGCCATAAAGGTTGATTAATTTTCGCTCCTTTAGCAGTCAAATTATTGAATATAAGATTTCTTTTCGTGTTCCTGACCCGTGCCAAAACTTAATTTTATTTTTGTCTTCAAATCTCAAAGAAAGACGAGTGTGGTAGATAAACAATCAAGAAAAAAGTTAGAGTCGCGAGAGTTAAATATGATTTTAAAGGGTTGGAAGTATAACAAATTGATAATTTCACCAGAAGCTGACCCAAAATTCTGTGTGTTTCGATGGTAGGAACTTAAGAGTCTTCCATAGGAGGCGGCGCGCGCTCCGCCACCTCCTATGGTAGACTCATAAGTGCCAACAAAGCTACCGCGTTCGTGATTGCTTGGAACCGGATGACGTCACCAACCGGGCGATCCGATTTCTGTGGCCATATCGCGGCATTAGCCAATCAGAGCGTTATCATCAAAATTAGCAGAGGTGATCTCTGATTTGTCGACAAAATTCTGTGTTCCTGACCCCGTGCATGATATGAAATTACAAATCTTCTTCACATATCGACACTCTATTAGTTGCAGGTATTTTTCGAACCAAAATTGGTGAGAGTCAAGTGAGGAATTAGGGGATTTTTCGCCCCTGAACTTTTTACTTTGTTTCTATTCTGAAGTGGATAATTTTCTGCTATAAAGGATGAATTTATATCACTTTATCATAACAATTGTCACATTTAGAGAAAGATTAGACTCTCAACTGTTAGAAAATGTACCTTTTACGAAGGTTTTACATATATACGACGGAATAATAAGGGATCGAACACAGGGGTGCATTGCCTAATTAGCTATTCATGGTCGTCTGTTTAATGAATACATGCATGATAAATGGGTGCGAATTGGCGAGTGTTGCGAGTAGATTGTAGTGAGGAACGTGATATAACAAGGTAATTTTCATGGTCCCAAGGACTTAGTTATAAAGAGGTTTCACTGTACTCAACTATAACCAACTTAAATATTTGAGCCATGGCGGGAAAATGTATTTGGCTAACTCTAAAAGTAAAAACTCTATGTTTTGTGTCAGAGATGCTGTATGTCCTCGTTCTTCCGTAATTTCATAAAGGCTCAATACCGTTTGGATAAAATAAAACAGTGTGCATGCCACAGTAGTTCATAAATTGTTATACTTTATTTAATAACACTGTCAGTAATCAATAAAAAATAATTCTAAATCTGTCTTGAAAAAGAAATATAACATTGGTCATAATGTTCAAAATTCTCAAGGAAGAAACCCATAAACCTCTGCACCCATGAGTACCCCATCATAGCTCTCAGGATCACTCCAGTCGAAATCTAATGTTTTTTGTGGACTGATGTCCACCTATATTCCAGTACGTTTAAAAAACATTTTAAGACTTACCTTTTCCCACAGTAATCAAATTGTTTTGATTTTTCTTGTTCTGTTAAATTGTAAAGCGCTATGGTACTCTCTGTTTTTAGTGCTATAGAAATAATCTATATTATTATAACCAGATACGCCGACCATTCTGGAATATGCATAGGAGAAATACATGTGGACAATATGAATTATATATACTACCAAACAACTGAACCAAATATTTTCTCATGAGAGGAAGCATAACGATATGATTTTTCTCTTCAAAAAATACTTGGCTCAGCTGTTTGGTGATTCGCATTTTAATTTCTCTCATGCATATACTGGAACGGTTGGCATCTCTGTAAAAGTATTGCACTGCAGAGATAGTATGGTTGGCATGTATCATGCCGGAGTTGTCATTAATGTGTTGAGTTGTCTTCTGATGAATCCTTCAGTGTATAGTGAACATCAGGAAGACCTTGTAGCTTTTGTGCTGCCTAGTGAAACAAAGAAAATAAAGGAAAAGAATGGAACTTAATTATTATGCCAAAAAAAAAGAGAGAATAGATTGACGGGATTAGAATTAAGGGCA
>BQKZ01006270.1:27532-37592 GCA_036244855.1 Temnopleurus reevesii | reverse complement strand
ATCTATTAAGAAGTTATGAATTTTTAAGTTTTTTATTAATACATAAAAATGATAGTGAGCAAGTGTACTGATTCCAATATCAAACCAGTAATGTAAAATCTTATTTATCAAATTGTGACCTCCCCAATGCTACGAAATATTTAGAAAATTAAATGTAAATGTATGCTTTTCAACTGACAAATCCCGATTTGTGTGGAACAAATATTATACATTCAACATGCCCATGCAAGTACACATACACAGTCATAGAGACAGACACTATAAAATACATGTACATGCATGATCATCCGCATACAGCATCTCGCAGTATCGGTATGCATCAATTATGAAGTGCTTTTTCTCTCTCCCCGTCTCCCCATTTCCATTTTAATTCATTTTTTCCCCACTCCATCTCCCATCTGATTAAGAATGCGGCAGGAGAGCAGACACACTGCCACCGACGCTCTTAAAAAATGACTCATCTTCAAAACGATGAAAAAAAAGCTAATTTATGCAACTTGTCTCCAGATTGGTGGTGATCAAGTATCGAGTCCCTGTGCATAATATTAAAGCATTCATACCAGCAGCATCAGATTGATGTATAGATCACCCTGTACACTGTACATTTATTTTTTTTAAACAGTAAAGTCTAACAGTGTATGGCCAATATTACATATTTTACTGAGTCAATATTATTGTACATGTATATTATTCCTGATAGTTATCTACTTTCATATACCTGTAATTCATCTTTATAAATGCATTGATGAATTTCATCTCGAGTGCTCTAGCTTCAAAATTGTGTTTTCTTAGTAAGGGCCATAATGAAAATTATTAAGCCCTGCTAAACAGATAAACATGTAAGTTTTTTTTCACTAAATCATGTACAATGTACATGTACATTCATTAAACTTTATATAATATTATCAATATCAGATATAAACATATTGTTGTTTATGAACAACAATAAGCTATGTACTCAAATTGTATAGGCCTACATGCTTCTTTGTCAAATACACAACAACAATCTATTTGTTCACCTGATATGAAATGAATTGTATTTCGTGGATAGGAAGCCGAAATTGTTGCTCAAATTTAGGAAATTTGCAAAGGATAACAATTATTACGTGGATAGGAAGCCGAAATTGTTGCTAGGTTGGTCAAACTACAATGTTTCTCCAACCTAGCAACAAGTAAAAAAAAAAAAAAAAGAAGAAAATCCCAGCATCTCTGCATTTGCTTTCTTGTTTTTATTTCTGTATTAGTTCAACAAAATATAGCAAAATATGATAAAAATATAGAAAACGGCAGATAGCCCTTTTCAGCCGTTTTCATAGAATACTGCTGTTCTTCCATGGCATTGGGTTCTTATATCGTACATATAATTCACACATTAGACAATACATCAAACAAAAAGGTGTATTGCATGCTGTGTTTTATACAGGATAATTATTCTAATTATTCAAATAAATGAATAAAGTTCAATATTATATGATAATCAATAACAGATTATGTGAAAACAAAAGAAACTTGTCTTTATATTTCAATTAAACAATTACGAACCTGGAGGCGGAGGTGACAGGTATGGAAGATGAAAAGCATTGAAGCATGTCAAAAACGGTGCATAGCTCATCGTCTCCATCCCCTCAACCACTGACGGATACCAAGTTTAGAGTCAAGGTCTCGCACAGAAATCACAGTATCTCAAGGTTAGGCTCCAAGACTCACTTTGATAAAAACCCACTGTCAATATTCCAAATGGTTTGATTTACTTTTAACAGAGATGGACATTAATCAACAAAGATTGTGACAAATCGCTGAAGCATTCGGTACTCCTACTGGGTTGGAACAGGTCGCAGGAAGTAGCTACCCTGAAGTGTTCAATCAAACATTCCATCAACGTCCCCGTAACTAAGCCATTCAACTGGTCCGTGTTTTTAGGCCCAGGCTTCCTTTCCCTCATCCAACCGGTTCCAATACAACCACCACTACCACTACCTCGTCGGTCTAACAAGCCACGGAACTGATCAACCAATCAGGAGCTAGCGTCTCCCTCAAGCATCTCCTTCAAGCGATTGAACAAATATTCTTACAGGCATCAATGTGTTGCCTAGTCTAGAGTTCTCAAACTATTCTTCTTCATCATCTGGTATTCTGGGGTCTACTTGGAGATACTTCAACTGTAATTCACCTTTAGACATTGAAGGGCTATTCAAACATTTTAATATGTCAAGGCAAACTCAGAAAACTGAGGAAGACAACAAAAAAGGATATTTCAATTAATGCAAAAAACAAACATTATCTCTGAAATTATGAATATTCAAAAGTGCACATCATAGTATTACATTGTATGCATTATTTTATAATTCCTTTTTAAATGTAAAGTGATTAATGGAAAGAATTTAAACTTTTTCTTAAGGATTCAGAGGAATTAAAGTCATAATTATCTATGAAAAACAAGCTAATGTATTCTAAGAGAGCCTCCAGAGGCAGACTATTTTATAGTCGTCAAACGAAAGCCTGAGAAGTGAAATCCACAGATGCCATGAATCGCAACCAACCCCAAAATACCACCGCTTGCTCTCCCACCCTCCTCCCTGGCCTCCTGTGTAGTGACAACTCACACCCGGGTATCACAGAACCCAAGGACTGAGAGTAGATGGAGCATTGGTACGACAAACTGGTCTCCCCATTACAGTGTACACATACTGCATCTCAAAGCCCCATCCTATCTGAATCATTCAGATACATGTAGTCATGATAAGTGCAGAACATCAAGAAACAGGAAGAGAGAATTTGATTTTTTTCAGGCATCTTTCTATCTGAGAGTGAAATTTTAACCTCATCATCTGAAAGACATGTCCAGGGCTGGAACTGCAAACCTCCAAAATAGTGAACAATATCTCTATAGAGCATTGGATTACAGGCAAGTACATGCCACAATGCCCAGTTAATAAAACTTAAATCTTTTAATTCACAATTTGAGTGCTACCCAGTTTTGCTGGGCATTGGGAAATTTTGTTAGATCTTCTAATTTACTGTTATTTGGTGAATTTTGTCATTGAAATTGCTAAACAAGTATTTCAGAGAGGAAAACCAATCTCATTTGTGGCAACCTCATCAGTACACATAAAACGTTTTGAGGTGTTCAAAGATAACGCTAAACTATTAAAACTTTCTAAACCTTTTTGATCACCCATTTGGGAAAAATCCGAAACAAGCAACAATATTTAAAGGCAAATATTGCGTCGTCAAAGTACATGTACGTTTTTGTGATTAACAGATTCCATATTCTGAAGATATCACAACATCCTCCTCCACACACCCTTTTCCACAAATGCGAATGTACATAGAGATGAAGTTATCTCTGGTCCTGTACTAGTGAAAGCTGGGCCGAACACCAGCAAGCTATGCAAATGACAATCCTAGTTATTTCAAGAATGCAGGGGTCATCCCAACATCCCTGGATACCAGATCTTAACAACAGCTTGCGGGCTCAGAAGGTGGAAGTTGAAAACGCACTCCTGGCGCGCTCAACGGAAGAGCATGAGCACATGCATTGGCGAACGTCTTGAGGATTTACAGATAATAATCTAAGAACCCAGTAGTCTAAATAACCAAGCCTAAATGATCCTATGATAAAAATATATTGACTGATTATTCTATAATCTCTTGCAGTAAAATTACTAAAAGCACTTTCTTACATTCTATTTTCAATCAGCAATATCATGAGACTGACCAGGGGGTTGGGGCTTGGGGCACAGACCCCCTCCCCCCCCCCCCCAAAAAAAAATCAAACGTCATTGAGCCTCCAACTTCTTTCTGGAGCTTTACATATAGCAAATTGTTCAGCCCCTCCCCCTTGCCATCTTGAATATCTTCCGAAGCCATTGAATATAATTTGTATACCTTGCTATGCTATGAACTGGCTGAAATCATGAACTTAGACTACGCCAGAAGCAATTTTGAAACTCCCATGGCTCACAAAGTTCAGATTGATAATCCTGAAATATTTGAAACCACACCAGGCCCAGTGAGCATTTAAATCATCCATGTTTCATATTCTCAAAATTTTACATTCCAAGACTTCTCTCACCAAGACCCCTATTGTTTGCCCAAAGATTTGATCAAATTCTCTCCAAATGGTTTTGATACTAGAGGCAGTGGTCTTAGCACCACTGTAGTAGTTCAAGTCTTGAAACTCCTGGGGGCCAAATACACACAAGTGTCTCAAATTTAGGAAATTTGCAAAGGATAACAAACAATTAGAACCATAAGAACACTTTTTTGAAAACTAGTAAATTGCTTTTTGAAACAAGAATAAAAACTGAGTATTCTGCCAGGAGAGTTTCAAATTAAAAACAGAAAAATATCCAAGTAGGTGTTCAGTAAAGGGGCGGAAATATTTCAAGATCGTTGGGGGAGCACACAAATTGCACACACAACGTACATACATGCACACACTTTAACAAAAATACTGAGGGGACTGAATAAAGTTGTTTTCCCGAAAACATGAAAAAATCTCTTATTTTTCTAGCAACCATGGCTCTATCAATCTTTGTACTACCTGCCGTGCAGATCATATTTATTCTATCTTTCAATTCCCTCAATTAGGTATAAAGCCCCTGAGTATGGTTAACGATGGGCCATGTGCACTGTGAAGTTTGTGACCAAGTGCTAGTTTCATAGAGCTGTTCATAGAGAGAGGTACACACAACTCTACGCATGATCGGTGACCATTTCTCAGGTATGAACTCTGCAATAAGAGTGCAGAAACGAGCCACCAGTCTATAACCATCTAGGTATAACCATGCGTAACTCTATGAACAGCTATGTGAAACAGGGACAGGGACCTAATTATTATTATTATCAATGAATTATAATAATTTGCATTTATAAAGCACCTTTTCATGAGATTCAAAGGGCATTATGCAAGAACTGTGGGCATCTCTGCAAATCCATCCCTCTACAGAGTACAGGGAATACTTTTACTTTTCACATTTGAGTTTTAGACATTGAGGAAACTTTTTTCATTCTTGACTATTGTATACAGTTCTATGTGAAAAAGTTGCTCCACAAAATATATTTTGTGTGGCTATCCTGCCAAAATGCATAGCAAATTGTGATGCAATACCAGGAAAATTATTCATTGCTCTACATGTACATGTAAAACCATTCCTTTTCCCTTTCTTTCTATAATTGGAGAGAGCCAAATGCCTCCATATTCATTGTGCTCATATTTTCCTCCATTTTAATCCCTCCATTGCAAAGTGGCCATTTCCTAGCTTGACTAATGGTTTCCCAGAGTCCTAATTGAACCCACTGTCAATGTCACTGGTTTATATTAGGGTTGTGTTTTCACTATCTTCAGCTAATTTGTAGAGCAGAAGCGATTATCCAGCTATTTCACCAGCTGATGCTCGAGATTAACAATCTCACAAAACAAAAAAATAAACAACACACGCTTTCTCTCTTTAATTCAGCTACTAAAAGGAGGATTTGCATTTTAGCTTTATTCTCATGCATATTAATTAAGGTTGGCATCTCGCTCTTTGCTACTTCAAACTACAGAAGAAACTACAGAAGTATTCTTGATACAGGGAGATAACAATCTGGTCACAGCTCTTTAAAAGACAAGTTTTTTTAATCATGACAATACTGCTTTAATGTATTTTTGATGGTCTCAATCACCTCATGCTGAGTTTCCACTGTAATTCCACCAATTCACACTACACATGCAAATGCAACTCGGTATTGGTCATATACAATTACGATGTAGTTGCAGAAGTTGCAAAATCCTCATGCCCCAACGTGAGCTCGCCGTATAATCATATGTGACTCAAATTCAAATCATGTGGCCATCTTTGAATTGTGCAAACATGGTTTCGGAATCTCAAAATTAAATAGTCAAACTTGTAGATAGTGGCCACTCAAAGGAAACATAAAAAGTAGCCACAGGTGACCTCTATAGACAGGTTCTCTAGTACATATTTCCAATTTAGGTGACCACTAAGACAGGTTTGAGTGTACATGAATGAAAAGGGCTGAATGGTAGGAATATGTTGCAGAATTCGGAGGTAGATCAAACTTGGAATAGTGTAGCGCCACCTATTAGGTTGGGAATCCAAGCGGGACTGATGATAGATTTAACAGGGATCTTCCCTCTACATTCAACTACACACACACTTTATGCAGCCCAATAATAATTGGATAATTCACAAGTGCAATTGAAGGGTTACTGGCCATGTGATTTATATTTCATGCAGCCTTAATGCACGCTATGGAGTTAAGTGTGCATAATCATGGACGTGTAAACTCAACTTCACCCCTTGAAATGGAATACAGTTGAATACATTTTGCCTAAGGAGCTCTAATAATTCATATTCATACATTTAAAAAAATATCAAAATCTGCTGCCAAAGCTGATGAGTGGGTGTTATGAATAAGAAAAAATCTTTTTTTAAACTATTCGGCTCTCAATACTACACAAAAAGTGGTAAAATCGCAATGTGTATTGTAAACATGGTTGATATCCTACGTGTACAATATCAACACCACATACAAGTATCTCTCTAATGGTACTGGTATGATGTCATCTTTTAAGAATAACAGCAAACACACAAACATTTATGAACCCTTATTGCACACTGTATAAAGTGGACACAAAATGTGCTGGTCCTGTACATGGTACATGCACATATACATGTATGTTGATGAAATGATTTTCCATTTCCATGTCAACAAATTGTACAGTAAGTATGAATGCAATATGTAATTCGGCTAAAGGATGCATGGAATTGTCCAATAAAACCATTTTCAATCTAATTGAATGGAATTGCAATGCAGACTTTACCACATACATGTAGAATAATTAAATACTGGGAAATTTTATATTCCTCATTGCAATGAGAGAAATCTATATCCCAAAATCATGGTACACTGCAGGAAATCTCATTTCACACGCCTCCTTTAAAGTCTAAGGCCAAAAAATTACAGCGGAAATGGTTAATGTTGGCGCAAACTTGGATGATATTTCAATATGGCTGTGCTTGCGAGTTCAGTATATAACACATCGGCCAGAACTTGGATAGGAAAGGCAGATGAAAGTGATTGTTTTTCCTTGTGTTTCAAGTTCAGAGAAATGTGTTCAGTCTATCACAAGCAGGAAGGTAACAGTGTAAAAGAAAATGTAAATAACTTTTTAAAAACCTGCAATATTGTGCAATTCTATCCAATTTGGACAATGCTGACATGTACATACTTCGCATGGTCTCACGAAAATAATTGCCATTTTCAAAATATTATTTTGAAAAAATGACAATCACCATTTGGACTATTGGACGCTTCTTTTAAATGACATGTCCGACCATCATGGTCTGACCCCCCCCCCCCCTACATATGTACATGTGGGCCCCCCTAAGAGAAATTTTCATCATTGATAAGCAAAATTGGTGTATACTCTCACATCAGAGAATAATTTTCCTGGTATCTCATCGCAATTTGCTATGCATTTGCTATGCATTTTAGCATGATTGCTATACAAGAACAACTTTTTCACATAGAACTGTATGTACAGTAAAGTGTTGAAAATATTTCCTCATTGTCTAAAACTGCTAATCAAATGTAAAAAATAAAATTATTCCCTGGACATAATTATGGTAGAAGTTTATCGTTTTGAGAAAAGTGTGGTCAGATGTACAAAAAGGTAAATCAATGCATAGCATTGCACTAAATATTACTTCTCATTCTACTGCAAACATGAATAATTTAAGGTTCATCAAATTACATTTGGGAATGAACTTTAAATGCTAGCAACATTTTTCAGTGACATAGAAAACCAAACAACCATGTAAAATATAGAGAGCATGAGAAGTACCGTCCCCCATTTATTTTCTTATTCATCTTTTTATTTATTTTTTCTATTCCATCCCCTCTCCCCCACTCACTCATCTACTCTGTGCCAAAATACAAAAGACACTATCCAAAATTACAAAGAAATGAGCAGTCCTTTTCAAATTTATTTTTACCATTTCACTTTGAAATGTTCTTCCTAGTGTCAAAATCTAAGATTTTGACACTAGATCTATTGATCATGAATCTCTGTCAAATTTAGATCTATTAGGTTTCATTTCTGAAAATTTCTTTTAACTCAGGTAAATGAATTTGATCAAACAGGAGCTTCAGAATTCTAGTATTCAAATAAACAGCTCAACTGATGTGACAATTATCACCACCAAATAAGTTTCTCTCTTTGACTTTTTTTTGTTTCATTCTTCCTTTCTTTTTCTATTTTAAGAACATTGATTGTTCCCTCATTTTCATTTCTTCCTTTTAAATAAAAAAACACCCATCTTGACCAGTAAATTTCGTTCAGGAGCAACAATGCAGGAAAAATGCTCAAAAATATCAAAAGGTTGAAAAAATATCACAATGTACATATATTAATTATAATCTGCATCATGAAATCAGGACTTCTCTGCATTTTTGTCTCCATCGGTTGGTGAAGGTGGCCGACATTTGTACCTATACAGTAGTTTGAAATGTATGGTATATTTGCACAACATTTTGTATATATATCACAGTTACAATATATAGCATTCAGAAAATCATAATTTCGAATAATTTAAAACAGAGAAAAGTATGAAATCACAAAAAAAAGATACCGGTAATGAAATATAAAGATAATAGTAAAGGATTTTGATACACACTCATATACTCATTATTCATATCATATAATAAATGTGTTAACAAGATGATATTGTAACTATAATATACTCTTTTCATTATCATTATTATTTTGCATATAGACAAACATGAATTTGACATGACTAGAATAATAGTTGAACAATTAGTAATCATATCCTTGGCATAGTGAAAAGGTGACTTGATACTCCTTTATTTGAGTAGTGATCTCAAGGTTCAATCATGTGAAAACATCAAAACACAATAGAAAGGTATGCAGTGCTGATTATATGCGCCCAGTATTCTCTCGTCTGCTTGACTACACGGATGTGTTGGGAGCGAATCAGCAATGCGGCGCGCGGGGCCACTCAGGCGATTGTACGCGATTGGTATACGTAGTGTGCAAACAGGTTGCCACTGCGTTGTACATGAAAAAAAACGAAGAGATAATTCAGTGGAATAGCAATCATTTCAAATCATTAATCCCGATCAAGCTGATCATCAAGCTGAATATTTTTCATTTATCTTACCTTCTTTAGGATCTGTTTCAACGAGTGTAGCAGCTCGTGATAAAACATCAAGCGGTGTTTCCATGTTGACTGGTATCGAAACCGGTGTCTTTTTTTTTTTTGCACTCCTCTGCTCTTCTCCCACTGACAAGAAAACGTAGAATGCGGGCTGATTGGTAAACAAAGGATAAAACGTGCGTACCAACAACAAATGGTATCACACAATGGGATTATTAATGAAATATAATCTCAGGACTATTTTCTCAGTATAAATAAGTTTCAATGAATGGCCTTTCGCTCAAACGCATGTTGATCACAATGAGCATTGAAAATTTTACAGCGACAAACAATCGCCAGTTCGCAACGGGGATCAAACAAGTTGATAGAAAATATGCCAGGAATGAAGGAATGTGTATTGAGTGGGACCGTACCATTCGCAATAGGGGCGTTTATATTTATTTCTTCAAATATTTGCAAATATAATAACGTTTACCAACATATATTCTAAAAAATTACACAACATATATCAATAAAATGTTTATTGAATAAAAAGAAATTTACTTGCAAGAGTCAAATATGGCCATATAAAGAACAAAAGGTGATCAAGCTATCCCCATGAATAGTACATGCTTCGGAATTTCATGGGTATTGAACTACCTGAAAAAACACGCGACCTCCAAGCCTCGCCACCAATCTACACAACCTGTTAAAAATCGATGTATCCCTTTTCACTCAGGAATTTTAGGTGCAATTCTTTAGTCTGTGTGTATTCGCGATTTTACTTTGTTCGGTTATCTCATAGAGTTGTCTTCAGTAATTTTACACATATTTTCCCATGAAAACTGACAAGAGATGTATGAGAAGAGTGGGGTGGGATCCGGGAATGAGGG
>BQKZ01006270.1:15723-27527 GCA_036244855.1 Temnopleurus reevesii | reverse complement strand
GTGTACATTTTTAACATATTTGTTTAAACTGTCTGCCTGCAAGTGATAATCTGGTGTGGTTCGTGATCGAACTTTTCTTGACCTTTGGACATGCGCACGTTGTACATGTATTTTGGTTGACATTTTCGCATTCTTCTATTGTATCTGGGGAACGAGCGACGAGGCGGAACACCTGTCTCTTATACACATCTAGATGTGTATAAGAGACAGGGGGGAATTAGAGAGTTACGGAGAGACTGTGGTCGGAACTCCCTGGTGTGATACTATCATTTTATTAATGCACTTTCCCCTGCTTTGATATGACTAATTTTCATAAAAACAGGAAAAGCGCAGACTCGGGCATACATTCATGTTCAAGCGAAAAGCTGCTGAAAAAGTAACTGACTCCAGAATCAAAGAAATTCAACACAAATCTGATCACAGGCCAAAGATTTCAATATATTACATTTTCCCTTTATTACAGGTTTTGGGAAGGGAAAATAATATGAAAAGAGGAGAATTGAAAACACGTCGGGGAAGAAATGCGAAAAGACCTCCAATTCTAATGATTTTATGGACTTCTCCATAAACGACGTGAACTGCGTCTTTAAAAATTCAAGCCTAGCTATCTGACCCGAAACTTGATCTAGAACACACATGCTTGAGAGGAGAGGTGGGGCGTGGGTAGGGCCAAAGAAATGCAAGGGAAAAGATCAAACCAAAATAGGATCTGGACGATAATCGCTTGAAAGGGGGAAATAAATCAGTAAAGTTCTTCCAAAGGAGGCATATGCCTATATGAACCCGACTCGGGGATACCCCAAAGAAAAAAGGAAGGGGAGGAATAAGTTAAGGGGGCTTCGTGCCCGACTTTTGGACACACCCCAAATAAAAACCTTGGTGTGGTTGAGCTGATGATCCCCCAACATTTCAGTGAGGTTTAAGAAATGCTAAATTTAAATGGTGCTGCGCCCCCCCCCCCCCCACCTCAAACACGTACGTATCTAAGGGGTGCTCGCGCGAACCCATTTACATTTATTTTCTAATCACACTTTTTGTAGTGCAGAGAAAAAGGAAGCAAATATCCATTTCAGATTCATGTTGCAGGTGTTTTTTTTTCTTATGACGTTACCTTATCAATGTCCATAAAGAGTCCATAAATTCAGAGATTTTTCACGGCCAATTTCAAGAAATTGTTTTGAAACAAATAACGAAAATGCACTTCCCATCTCTTTGAATAACGTTCTCAGATTTGGGAAGTCGGACAAAACATAGACCTACCACCTATGGACATAATGATACTTTTCCCAAGTACATGTATATCTCCTGTACGTCTAAACGTTGCAAAGAAAACCCTTTGCATCATAATAAACTCGGGGGGGGGGGTCGAGGGGGACCTTACAGCATATATATTCTTTCTGTATAATTATTATAAAATCTTGAAAAGGCACATCTTCCCATTTCATGTACGTTCATATTCTCACAGAAGAGAGTGGATCATATTCATTTTTTTTACACACATGCGTGCCAGTGATCTGAGAATTATTCGTCAAAGGAACCCTTTATAATAATAATATCATGAGCAATTTTGGTTGAAAACAAAATAAATTGAAAATAAATCAATTTTGACAGCAATATTTGTCATGAGAAATAGACCAAGAATTTGCATGTTTGGGGCTTTATTTAGTGATCTATGTATTTTTTTTAATGTACACTGTATATACATTACAAATTGTATGTATTTATTAGGGTTATTACTGCGCAAAATTAGCATAATGAGCAAATTTAGGGAAAATGATTATGCAATCTTGAAGTTTCGCGCATGCCGATTTTCGGAGCGATCGCTTGATCGGCGGCCAAAATCAGGAGGGGGGGGGGGGGGGGGGGGGGGCAAATTGGTCCCCCGACTATGCAGTTTCAAAATAGCCGAGGCGAGATAGTGTTAAACTATTTTCTGACGCATTATGTTCTTTTTACATTGCTCTTAATTATTTCTGCAAATAACTTCACGCGCATATTCAAAATAGAAAAAAAGTATACGATTTTTTTTTCACACAGCGCATTTTGAGATGGAACTCAATTTATTCCTTCTTCATCGTCCACATTACAATGTACACTTTCTCTATTTTACATAATTGCACTAATAATATAGGCACTCAATAATTTCCTTATATGAATGACGTATCTGAAATTTGGGTGAAATAAAAAACAACAATATCGTCTTGTGTAAGGACAATTACACGAAAGTGCCACGTCCGTTACGTAAAAAAAATGAATTTCTTGACAACTTTGTATTCATCAAAATTCACTGAAATTCAATACACACTGAATTTAAAGAAATTTAATGAAAACAGCTACATGTACTAGCTTTTAGTGTAAAGAACATGACAAAGTCGTGGAATTGCCAATAGACGCATTACACCAAATAAATAATGTACAAAATGCAAAATAAATACAAACTTAAAAGCATTTTCTCAGAATCAAAAGAAGGAGATATACCCTGCATGCCAATACAATAACATGGCAACAACAACATAAACCTATAGGTAACACGATATAAACTATTTCCGAAAAGTTAAGTGGGCCACAGACAATAATAGAACCGTACGCGTATTCAACCTTGTGGACACAACACTCGCAAACCGGTTCCGATTTGAATAGCAATGATTACAAAGGACTATTGAATTTGCGTTCGATTCAATTTTTTCTAAAATTGTTTATATCGTGTTAGGTTATCTTTCATCAAAATGGAATCTCGAAAATTACAATTTTCGACTCATTGTAAAAAAAATCATTTAAATGTACATGTCATCAATCTTGTTATATAGCACGATGTATTTTGGTCTTTTCTGGATTAAATTCTGAACCATTCTAATTTCTATTCGAGAACGTTGTTCAAGAGCTGGGCCAGAAAAAGTTTTAGTCACATGTTTATGATGTATGCCATGCACTTCTCGACTGTTGTCCTATTATAAGTTATTCTTTAGTTCAAAATCCGTTTGACCTATAAATGCATATTTTTAATAATATTCAAAATGTTGAATCAGTAAATATATACGTATCTGCAGCCATATAATTATTTATCGACGATTTTTTATTTTTTATTTTTTTTTTTGTTCAAGGGTTGGGATTGGGGACTTCAAAACAATAGGATATACAAAAAAAAAACACTTGTAGAGAAAAGTGTGTCATACCTTATAACACATGACAGAAAGTTGAAACTTTGCATAAAAATTACTTTGGGGTTATATCATTGGAATATTTATAACATTATTATTTATTGTCCGTTTTTCTTCAAACTTAAAGGAAGATTTTTCTGGCCCAGACCCTGCCTTTACGGTAATATTCGTCTCTCACATGCGCAGACAACAATAAAAAATAGTTAAATCGGATTCGGTTTTGGAATATACATTTTTGCACAGGATCTTTACTCAGTCCTTCATATTTTTGTACTTGTTCTATGACTTATGTATATTGATCTTGCAAACTTAATTGTAAACATTGTGATTAATTTGTGAATATTAATTCTACTGTAACATATTAGTCTTAATAAAAAGGCATAAATATTAAATTAAAAAAAAAGTTATATAGCAGGTCAAAGTTTTCAATCATTCATGTATTTTACTATAAAACGATCTAGTGATTGTGATCCCTTCCCCCTTCTCTCTCTCTCTCTCTCTCTCTCTCTCCTTCTTTAACTGCATTTCATTTATTAACATATTTATAGAACAAAATATGCAAAAAAAAAGTGATTCATTATTCGGTCACATGTGTGTATAGGTCTTATTTCGAATACTTTGTACAATTATTTTAGTTCAATTGTTATACTAACCGATTTAGGGGAATACCACATTGTCATAAAACGTGCAACATTTGATTCTGTTAGTAAACCGGTCTATTAATTGTACTTTTGAAGAGTAAAATTTCTCCTCATTCATGCTCAACATACAGTATAAACTTCATTCTTCATGTCAGCCAATAAGCGTTCGAACACTCCGGCAAAATGTAAGTGAACAATTCTCTGTTATAATGACTATCCTACGTATTCAAAAGATCATTTTACTGGACTATACTAGGTACATGTATCTATAAAGCCATTTCCTTTTTTATAGGATGAAATGTTTTAACATCAGTCCGAGCATATGAATAAAGAATAAAGAATGATGAATAAAAGAATTATTAAAAACAAAAAGACAGATTATCTAACAGTTTTCACATCGCCCAATTAAATAAACGGATATTAGAACAATTTGAATAACTTAATGCAGTTACTGGCCCCCATAGAAATTGGGTAAAATATCGTAAAGAATCAATGGTAATCTTGCAAGATATTAATCAGACGATGGGTCTTTATTTGACCAAATAATATGGTTAACGGAACAGCTAAATGAAAAGAATATATATAACTTAATAATTCAGCCTGTGTGCTGAAATATAATACATGTATTATGTCCAGTTGCAAGGAAAGTATTTGTGTTTTAAATTCTTTACGTATTCTACAATCTGACTGCAGGTTTTTATTCCAGTACCTCTTAAAAAAAAGAAGGAACTTGCATAGTGCATTTTTCTTGCTCTTTCGTCCCGTTGACTGTTACTATCAAATTTGCAGATTTTGGAGAGATAAAACACCGACAAGTACCAAGAAATCAAGAGTCTTATCACGGTTAATAGAATAATAACAAAATCAAAAGATATCGTCAATGAATAATTAGAAGTAGAAGCATAACGCATGACGCTTGTCCATTTTTTAGACGAACTTCCATTTTCCAGACTCAAATTCAAGAGAAGTCTACTGCAGTTTTATTTATTGTGGTACACAAAAGGGTTTTATCGTCTTGTTCTGTCTATATTGATTTCTAGCGAAGTTGGATGGATGTATTATAACGTTGTTACATTCCTAATAATTACATATATTTCTTGCGTTTCATACCCTAAATGACGGGTAAAAGGAAAAGATTCGAATTTTTCCAATTGCTTGATACTAACTGTCGAACTATTATAAAATTAGTGCACAATTTTGTCTAGTATTGCCTCCCAGAGAAAAAGACAGTCTTTTGATTGTAAAATCTATCACAATCACAAACGTCTAAAGCACTTGGAATGGAACGCATTAAACATCTAATTCTGTTACATTAAACACAAGTCCCAAGTTTTAGACAAGTTTATTACAAAAACGTAAAAAGATAAATATATTGAGTACAAAAATGTTTCAGATCTCTTCAAAGCAATAATTTCAATACCAATCGTTGCACAAGAGGTCTGTATTTTCAGCAATAGAATATATTCATGACAGCTGCAAGCAAGTAAAAGGGAGAGGGAAATTACAAAACAGTCTGCTATCTGTCTTCAGCTATCGCCTCGTCATACGTTGGTAATTCTACGACTATAGCTGGCGCTAGTAATACTTGTTCTTCGGGTATTGGATGAACCTGCAAGCCGCTGGCGACATCACCATCGACGCTAGCCCCGCCACCGTCGCCGCTATCATCGAGTTGTTGCTGCTGACGTTGAACGCAGTCTTCGCACATATGACTCGTACACGCAGCGAGATTCGATGCAGACGAAGACGCAAGTGGGTTAGCATGAATGTCCGCATGAATGTCGGTTTGACTCACTTTGTAGTACCTGTAATTTATTTTTTTAAACAAAGAGAAATTTAGAAAACGGAATTAGCTGTGATATTTACTCATTACAAAAATGTCTATAAATCGGGCAATACTTCCAAACAACATGTCATTGAAATAGATTCCACTTTGAAATGTAATATCAATATCGTATCCAAAATCGAGTCCTATTACAATTTTACTACTAAACAAACAAAGAGTGACGGAGTAAAATCATATCCAATGAATGTGGAAACCAGTAAGTGATTTACCATTAATATCCGTCAAGAGGAAGCATTATAAAAGGAAGTAAAATATAGAGTCGGGTCTACTATACTTCAACATATTAAAGAGAATGGTCTCCCAGCCTCCTACCATAATGAATACTGTCGAAAGCGGACATCACGTTTCACTTTACTCGTTTGTGAACGAATCAAGATGATAACATGCCCGGATAAATTACAAATAGAACAAGAATATCTCTGAATAAATATTGATATTTAGGACTTCTACTCAGCCTTGGAAGGTGAATAAAAGAAAATTTAAATTGTTTACAATCACGTTATTTGTTTGTTTTTTTTAAAGGAAAAAAAACGACCAAATATTATTGGGTCTTGGACGAATAATATCGTCATAAATAATTTATCATTCGCCTGTTGAACCATTTCATCATTAAATGATAAACGGCAAATAATACTGTGAGTTATAAACAAAATAACCAAACATTTCCTAAGATGATGGCTAACATACTGATAATCTGGTGAACCACCAACGGCCCCAGGAACACCGACAATGTCCTCTCGTCGAAGGATCTCAGCCGTCTCATAAGATGGCGGTGGTAGATGATCTAGGAAGTCTCCAGATAGACTACAAGTCCCCATGGGTGGAATCGGATGTAGCATCAATGTCTCGTGTATATTGAGGGACGAGTTCGTGACGGATGCGGTCGCGCCGTCCCCATGCCGCTGCGGCGACCGCTGAATGTTCATGTGATCATTGGCGGCACTGTGACGTCGTCCCGGCCGCGAAAAACTCGACACTCGCTCTCGGATTCCCTGGAGACCACCTACCCTCCCGCAGGAGTCAGTCGTAAGGAGACAGAGCACCATGGACGAGCTCCCGAGAAGAACCCCAATGACGCTGATGACGGCTCCAGCTACGTACTCCTTCGTGTTCACGCATACAACAAGTCCTGCAAAGAGCAGTAACGTAGCGAATATAAGCAGAAGTCCGATACGGTTCCGTCTCTTTCTGTATCTGCTTCGCCGTCGGCGTTCAGCGGCGGACGGTTGACGAAGGGGACGTTGGACGGCTCCAACGTGGCTGACACCAGAACTGCTGACACCACCTACGCTACCAGCAGTCAGTGAGGATGTATTTAACTGATGTGTTGAATAAACGATGGCGTCAGGATCTTGGTTGTCGATATAATGCATGGTATGATCTTCAGCTACTCCGAGATTCTTCCACCCCGGTGACGATAGTTGTCAACTGACGCTGTTTTGGCAAGATACATATCGTGACTGTCTACCATCTCTCTTCAACAAACTTGCAGTGCAGCTACATGTATATACAGTCTAGAAATTCTCTCCGTAATTGGATGTGAAAAATCATCGATTCTGCAGAAGAAAAATAAAGACAAAAAAGACGCTGCTTAATATATTCACATAATCGCAAATCATGCGTATCATGACAGGGCGCTACAAACCCACATTCCCGAATGCTCGCGGCAACAAAAATGAGCCATCGGGCAAGTAAACGATATTGTCATTTGCTCAAATCGACAAGTAATATTTTAAAGTCCACGAGTATAAATAATTGACTGTCAGTTAAAAGATATATCATTTGACCAACCAGGGAGTTGTGAGTGTGTGCCATATTTGGTGATCGCTTACACTATCCACCCACATAAGATTTGGGGAGAGTTCTCGCTCCTCTAAAACTCACAACTCCCTGGATCAACTTCACTACAAGCTCAGCCACACCTAATGTTATAGTTTATACATGTTTGTGGAGCTGTTTTTGTTTGATTTTATGCTTTGGGCAAGTGTTTTGAAAGTGTAGTGAACAATAATTTGTAGCACCCTGCATGGAAGATTAAACCAATGTATACATATAGTTTTGATGAGAAAAGTGAAACGATTCAAGCAAATTATAAAGTTCTTCTCTTTTCGCCCCTCCTTGATTGATAAGGGGAAGTGAGGCAATAATCTCGACATAGAAAACATAACAAACAAAATTATGTCGCAAGTTGAGAGTATACTTTTTTTTTTTTTATACATCACAACAATCGTCAAGTGACTAGCGAACTGGATTGTTTAATACAATTTTTATTCACTCATGTAGGGTTGCGCGTATTTGCTGAAAAAAAAACCCCGATGCACCCTAGGGCCGGATCCAGAGGGGAGGCACATATCCCCTAAAATTCGGAGAGGAATTAATTTTTTTTGCTTCATTTCTCCCCTAAATAAGCTTAACTACTTAAAATCTCAGAGAAGCAACCCATGAAACAACCCTAAAATGACAGGAAAACACATCTGAGCTCTTGGGGAGGCCCCCGCTGTGGCTTCGTATCGTCGGCGCTCGCACATGCCCCCCCCCCCCATTTAAAAATTCTGGATCCGGGCCTGAGCCCCTTCTATTTTATGAAAATATAAAGTGTGGGTCTCCAATACGTTTATTGGGTTCTTTTTTTAATTGTTGGAGCAAAACACATGCTGGTATACTATTGGTAAAGGTAATTAACGGAAACTCTGAAAACTGAAAAGCATTCTACTTCTAAGCATTTTTGTTATTGTTGCTCAGGTCATTTTGTACGTTTGTAAGATGTTTATATATATAGTGTCCATTTTGCTTTTTGTCACTTTTTGTTTCTATAAAATGCATTTCATGGCCCAACGCCAAGCCCAAGGACGTGGGAATTCCTATCTCCTTGCATCGATGCGGGGTGTACAGTTGGGTATCCGGATGGGCGATTTAAAAAAAGAAATTTATTCTTTGATCTTTGTTGATGACAGCAATACACACTATGATTTACACTATGCCTGGTCATTACTTTCCAGGAATACAAGGGGACAACAGAGACATCTTAACTCCCGGCGCCCAACCCCATCATCCTTTGTATTCTTCTTCTTTCTCTTCTTCATCCTCCGCTCTCTAGCGTTTCAGAGATGATCTATTGTAGTACTAGGGCCTACCGTACCGGTACCCGTACGTATACCACTCATAATTATAGTCCTAACGTGTGTGTTACCGAATATTAGACAACTGGGAAGTATTAACGTTACAGTAAAACCAGGGAGTTGTGAGTTTCCCTGGTAAAACTAAATTAACAAATGAACATGTAAACTTATTAAATATTATTAATAATACGGGTACCGGTACCAGCCACCTAAAACGAAAGAGGAAATTTCACAAACTGCAAACCCGAGACATCGAGATTGATCATTCACGGACACGGTCATCTAACGTTACACCGGCACCGTATTTCAAAATAATTTTGATAAAATGTGTAGCTGTTTAGAATTGTCTACTTACCTTGATTTCTTCTTGACTCCAAGAGTATAACAGGGTGATAGGTTAAAGCAAAATTGAATAAAAATCTTCAAAATCTGCCTGTTTGGCGTCAAACATTTTAACGAAATGTTGTGTTTATATTTTGTCTGAACTGCTTGCGTGCTTTATCAGTGCGATGCGATCTACGCCACACACCATTCATAACCGCTTCAATACACACAGAACGTGATGAAACACAACACAGCTCGGTCGTCTGGAATGGTAATTTACTACGCACATAATCCAATGCTTCCGACCACATGGCACGGCATAAATCCAAATGAAATATTTCTCTTTTCGTCACATTTTTAGGTGACAAACAGTGACAATGTTTCTTCAGTTCTAACGGTACCGGTATGCTTGTAATGTAAACGACGTTTGATTGTAATATTGCCTTGTAAAATATGGTAGTAATTCTCGCCGCCGCGTATACACCTCGTGTGTGTGTATGAGTGTGTACCGTATGTACCCAGTGTGATTTTATGTACACAAAGGGCAAAAGTGCAATGACGTACCCCATACACAATTCCATTCATAAATATACAAAGGCTCGTGATTCGTGGGACAATAGGTGATGAACACGCCTTTCTTTTTCGTTTCGAAATCCAAAATGTCTTACTCGAAAAAAAAAGGGCAGTCGTTATCTCTTTTTTTTTTTTCAGAGGGGGTGCATTTCATTGACTTTCTGCGAAGGGAGGGCGTTTGCCACCATTTTCTCTTTTTTTCATTCATAAGATTTGTAAACCTCTGAAAGGGGTGTGTTCGCACCCTAAATTGTTTGGATGCCCAAGAGCGCCAAGAATGATGTTTTATTTAAATAATAATAATAATAATAATAATAATCATGGTAATATCGGATTTTATTGCTCATGTTTTCCTACAATTTTACTGTAATCTGAGTGAAACAAACAAATAAAAACGATAAATTCTAGGCCTTTCAGAAGCTAGATCGGTCTTTTGGACATCCAAATATTCGTTTACCCTATAAAATCGACGGCCACGCAAAAAGTGCCGAATAGAAAAAGACTTAGAGCGTAAGTAATTTTTAAGAGCGTAAGTATTTGTTAAGACTGGTATGACATCAAAGATTCCTCAGAGTCGCCGACTTAAAGATGCCTAACTGTGGAAATTTTGAAAATTCATAAAACTTCAATGGATTATTATTATCGACTTTTGCTCAAAATGTGCATTTTTTTTTCATCCTATTAAAATGTCTGGGGGAAAGAGAGCCCACGGGAGGGGGGGGGGCACTTGCAAAGCAATGATTTTTTTTTAAAAGGTAGGATATAATGCCTAAGGTCAAAAGCAATGGTTTTATGATGGGACCGAGTATCCCCTCCCCTACGGTAGCCATGCCCCCCCCCCCTTGCCACCTTTAGCATATGGCATCCACAGGAAATAAGTTGGTAAGTTTCCTTTTTTCAAGAGTGTTGGTGTTACAAGCAGGGTGCCCCTTTTATTTTTCCTTCTCATTTTTAATTTGCTAAATCACACATCTAAAGCCAATGCTTCCTTTAAAAGCTACATTTGAGGCGGGGGGGGGGGGGCTTTCGAACCGAACGAACCCCTTGCCGACCAAATAAAAAAGGAAAAAATAAGGTAAAAATAAATGTTGTNCCCTTTTATTTTTCCTTCTCATTTTTAATTTGCTAAATCACACATCTAAAGCCAATGCTTCCTTTAAAAGCTACATTTGAGGCGGGGGGGGGGGGGGGGTGCGAACCGATCGAACCCCTTGCCGATACGACATTACCGTTCAGGATGCGAATTTCGGGAATCTGAGGCTTATTTTGAAAGACCAAATAAAAAAGGTAAATAAGGTAAAAATAAATGTTGTTGGCCAGGTTTTTTTTTTCAGACAATGAGATCGCGCCATTTTCTTACCCACAAACCCATGTTTAAAAGTTATTTAAAGTCAGTCCGTCATCATCGACAGGACTTCCGGTTGCGAGCGCGCACGGACGGCGTGTTGTGTATTGGCAACAACGATATTCTAACATTTCCTTGCCGTACGCACCTCGCGGCCAAGCTCAGACACTCGGGAAACTTCGCACAAATTTCCGATCCATGATTGTCGCATGTAACCTTGATTCCTCCCCTCTTCAGCTTCAATTTTTTCTAAAAATATAAGAAACGCATACGTATGCGATTGTCGAGATGCGAGCTAGCGAAATATAACTTGCTCGATCGCTATTTCAGGTTAAAAAAGCCGTGATTTTTTTGTTCGCCAATCTTCGTAATCAAAATGGCAGCGGCCAGTTAGCCACGCCCTGAACGTCATGTCGCCTCGCCTTTAAGTCATACTAAGGCTTGTTTTTGATAATGATTCACAGAGAAAATAAAAATCTTATTTTACGCTTAAACCCTTCACTTGTTTTTACACCTGGATACGTTTTATTTTATATCGAGTGTTCTGCCCCACTGACCAGTAAAATCTGAACTTGTTAGTGGAAAATTTGTAAAGTCGTTTTAGTCTATTTTTTCAGATTTCAGAATAAAAAGATATATATAGGCATCCCTCATAAATGAAATTTCTGGTGAACAATCGCAGGGGCCATGTGATTGGGCCCTGGAAAGTGATTGGGCTACCTATATACGGGGGCTGTGGTATAATAATTGTTTACGCACCCCAGGCCCCGGTATCGATCCTGTCTCTTATACACATCT
>BQKZ01006268.1:25195-36347 GCA_036244855.1 Temnopleurus reevesii | reverse complement strand
TCACACCATTTCTTCACCAACCCCCCCCCCCCCTCTTTTTGGCTTCTACGGGATCCGCTCCTGATTACAATCTTACAATTAAATACATGTGCAAAATTAGCTATTTTTTCAATATTCTAGCGTCGCGCGTCGTGTTTGAATACTTACTGCATAGTTCACACATAGCTGGGCAGTTGTCCAGGACATATGGATGATCGCTGTCACACCAGTTTGGAAACCACCCATGGTAACATAGTTGATGTTTGTTCTCACATTCCTCTGAAAATTGAATAAAAATCAATTAGATTCATTAAAAACTGTGTAAAGTGATTGAAATAGTTACCCATTCATAAGAAACGGTTTTATCCGTTCAGATCAAAGTCATGGCTCAGGAATGGGTAATATATAACTGTGCTCCTTGGATTGTTCCTCAATAATGTATGGCAATCCTTAAAGGAATACAAGATTTGTAAACTAAGCAAACAAAAAGTAAAGTATATCTTTCAAGGGAAATATCGGAGGAAAGGACAAAGGAATCAATAAGTTTTGACACTTTTTTTGGCTGTATAATAAAATGATGTCTTCAGATTTGGTTTGATTTTTATTTGATTCGATTATTTTTTTCTTCAGCACACAACAGAATAATAGTGCGTAAATAGAAATTGGTACAAAACCCTTCTTTTAGTTCACTGAAAAAGAAGTACAACATCACAGTTATTCCATGATTCCCATTGCAACTAAGCATAAAGTTCAAGTAAAAATATTGAAATTGCCTGGCGTTAATATTTTCCAAGCAAAGATGGATTACTTAATTGGAATAATAAGGGGAACAAATGTGATCCGAGTTGTACCACTGAGCCAATCTCCCGCTCATCAAGGGGGTATAGGATCATGACATGATGTAACGAGCTTCCAATTAAAACATGACAAACTCAATCTAAAGTCACGTAGCATGATGTGAGTTGATTTTTGGAAGGAAACAGTCAAGTTCAAGGGAAATAGGAACATATTTGTCACGTGGCTTAGATTCGGAATCAGAGTGAAGGGTGTTGCTAAAAAGTTGCGATCGATTACAAGTCAACTGCATGCACATCAGTTACAAATTGGAAAGCGCATTTTCATTCACACACGATTGTTGCTTCTGACATCACGCGCATATAATGATTGCGAATGGTGCACGACTACCAACTGCAACTTGCAATCGATTGCAACTTTTTAGCAACACCCCTTTACCATGTTTACTATTGAATTCGGTGTAATGTTTGGCTGCTAGAGTGCAATGGCACTGATTTCTAGACACTGCGACCCTAAGATATTTTGTATTGCATGAATAAAACCTTATTAAACTTTCTTCTTGAAACTTTCTTCTTAAAAGAGTTCAATTGAAATAATTCCCAAACAACCATTAAAAGCTGATTCACAATTCTTCTCCTTCTCTACCGCACAACAGATTAAATTATATGATAACTAATATTCAAGAATAAAAACTCTGTGATATTCAGAATTAGGAACATCTGAATTGTTTCTAATCATTTATCATCTATTTTTGCAGAATTAACAAAGGTCTAATGCAACAAATTTTGAATAACTTTCTCCTTGTGTGTACGAGAAAAATCGTTGATCATCGGGTTAAAGGAACATTCCACAATTGTAATTGTCTTTGTTAAATGAATTCATCTGATAGTTCTTAGGGTCTTTTCGATATAATTATCTACCCCTCCACTCCAATTACAATTTTATATTTTGTGATGTATATATAAAGATTGGGTGAAGAATTTTAGATGCATTTTCATACGTAAGTTGGTGAACAATATGTCAGCCAATTATTTTAAGATATGCATACAGATGTTTCAAGTATGCCCAACATCAGTACCCGGAAAAGAGCAAATCAAGACCTTATAGTTCCCAAGTGTCACACAGATTATTAAAAAAGGGCATTATGTTATGATTGCATACGGCTATGGAACACTCTGCCTTTAACGTAAGGCGAATAAGCAAGCTTAATCATCTTCAAATTGTCACTTAAAAGGTTCTTCTTTAACCTACCAACGTAAATTATGGTAATATACCGCTTCAATAAACGCAATCAACCATCTCTAAAGTCAATCACGACTTTCATTATTATCTATGATATGGAAGATCAACTTTGTTGAATTGGCTACCGTGTATCAATAAATGAATATAAAAATGAAATCAATTTGAGTTTTTATTCCTACCTGAACACGTGGTGCCCATCCATCCATCCTCACACGTACATTGACACGATGATTCGTCTAACGTCCCATGAAGACACTTGATGTTGCATTCTAAAAAGAGAAAAATGTCATTTAAAGAATCTTATTGGAAATAATCTGGTCAGTATGCTTTATTCTACCATACCCTAACGCCAGCAGCCGATACTCCACCCCCCCCCCCCCCCCCCCCCCCCCCCCCAAGGTCATCTACTCCAATTTTGCGCCCCACTCGCCAAATTTGTGCCATTTTTACCTAAAATTTGACGCCCCCTAACTCCGACCCGGGAGGCTGGAACCCTCTATGCGCACATTGTATTCTGGTTTAGTGACATCTGAACATTGCTTTAATTTGGTTTTGACTTCGGGTCCGTCGTGCCCAAAGTCAAGTCAAAGACTTCGATGAAGAACTCTAAACTTTTGGTAAATATAGGTTTGATTAGTTTTGTCTTGCATCAATGCTACACACTACAAATTATAATTTTGGACCAGTGTGTTCTTTAAAAGTTTAATCATTGTGAATTGACCACACATGGAATCATTTTGAGATATACAGAACAAACGTATTAATCTTATCAATTTCTTGCGAGAAATATTGATGTCATCTCGCAAGGGGTCAAGCACCGCTTCAAAGAGGGGGGAGGCAGGGGTAACCCCCACGTATCAGTTCAATATTACATTACTACAATTAGAGTTGAATGGAAACTGGCACGAGACTTGTAAGGCAACGAACACCTACTGGAGGAACGTGCGGTATTCCCATTATAGCATCACATCCCGCCACCCTAGACCCGGTAGGAATGCTAGGACCGTCGATGAGGATATAGTAGGGGGCTTTCGAAATTGGTGGACGGTGACTCGAGGACGATGACATGTGCGCATCTAATCGAATGCGCACTTGTTTTCTACCGTCCACGAGTCCCCATCCACCAATTTCGAAGACCCACTAGGGGGCATGGACGGTAGGAGGGTGTTCAGAGCCTAGATCTATAGACGTGTGTAGCAAGATGTGACATCCAAGGGAGTGACGTCTGTGACGACCTTATTCTGTAACTCGGTCTTAAAGTGTAACTTCACTCCTAGGCTACTGAAAAAAGGTTACATCTCGTGTAGACATCGCACGACTCGTCATGAAGCGTATGTGAGGTACCGTACGTAGCGATGCTGTGCTGCAGCTCGGCCGACTGAAACGGCTGACAGCTTACTCAATTACCGCTACTATTTATGCATCATTCCGGGATGAAAAATCAAGGAACCCCCCCCCCCCACCCCCTCCACGCCAACCGCATGGACTGGCATCATTAAAAGTACAAACCACAACAGTCTGTCCTTCATGCATGTAGTACTGATGTCTTCGATATTTTAAATGTCACAAATGGAGGAGTATGATATCTTGTTTTACTTGTGTAATGTGTAGCCGCGTACGGACCTCGATATCGCTGAGAAAACCTCACGCTCGCATATCAATGTATGCATGTGTTGTGTGTATGTATACAATGCACACAATCCGCGATACGAACCCTTTTTCAGTAGCCTAGGAGTGAAGTTACACTTTAAGACCGAGTTGCGGAATAAGGTCGGAACAGACGTCTTCAAGAAATTTGGCGTCCCTTAGTATAAAATGTTCGCCCATTTAGGTTGATTTTATGCCCGTTATATGTATAGGAGAGGGGCCACTCGGGCCCACAATGTCCCATCCACCCCCCCCCCCTCCATATTTTGGTAGGAGTACCACTCGAAGGGATTTGGGATATAGACGGAAACTGGGGCCGATAGAGAGAGTGTGTGTGTGGGGGGGGGCTGTTTCAACCAAAATTGACACACTTAGAATTTGATACTGTGCTTATTATTTTTGAAAATGGGGTCACTTCACTCCGACGATTCAAGCGAAGAAGAAAATAAACTAATAAGCGTAAAGGGGGGGGGGGGCTAATTAGGAGATCCCGAGATCTTTCTAAACACAATGGCTATGTCACGGATCGCTAGTTGCCTACCCTCTGAGCTGGTTACTGTCATGTGGCAAGAGATATTTAAAATTCATATTAAGAGCTCATCATAACTCTCATCAAAGTAACCAGAATGATGGAGAATGGATTCTTCAAAGAAGACAGAATATGAGAGGGCATCGCCTCCTTCTTATTCGCCCCATGCCCTAGTTTTACTTGTCACTTTTCTTATAACCTATATCAGACACTGTTATAAGATCACCTACATCAACGATCGAGCTCTATTTCATTTGTAACCCTTTCCTATCAATGGGTCATCGGCCCACCATGAATCTGAATGGCATAGTGCTAGGGCTAGTTGCATGGAGTAGTCTTAGCTACCCTCTTCTTGCTAAGACGTTTTAACTTCTTGTGCCAACATCTTTACCTAGATCCAAACATTGATAGATCTCTGTTATGAGAGAGGCACAAACAGTGAAGACGTATTTTTTTAGCAAGAAATGATTGCTAAGAATATTTCGTGCAATGGCCCCTGGATAATAAAGATAACGAAATATAGAATATAATGATCATTCACTGTTGTCATGTGTAAAAATTTCAGTTTTGGACATAAGAAATTCGATGACTTTCAGGATAACATTGTTTTATGTATGATAACTGTATATGATTAACTGACATCATTTACCATTGATTTCTATTTCCAAAAAAATTTCGACCCATATTCTGGCAAAAACTGGGGTCAGGAACAAAATTATACAAATTCTTTAAAAAAAAAGTAATTTGACATGCGCGAAAATCACGATGACATCATTAGTTGATTTGTTTGGGCCTCAATTAAACTACAAAGGATAGCGTTGCATACGGGCACCATGTGGCGTTTTGCGTGCTAGACCCCTTATTTCGCTTGTTAGCTCCTAATGAGGATCCAAAAATTGCTGAGGGAGGAGGCACGAAAATTGAGTCGATGATTAATTATTATATAGATTTGTTGTTATTGTTGTTGTCGTTGTTTCCTACTCAGGGGGAAGGAGCTTACTGAGTGGGTACCCGACAACATTTAATGTGAAATGTATAAGATATTGTCGGGAACGGGGGTGTTGTCTTCGAGCGGTGCAAAGTTTGAAGCTGATCAAGCACCTTGGGACTTTAAATCTTGGGTGCGCGCATGCATTAGGTTGATGTTAACATCAGTTTCAATTACTTTCAGTAGATCCTGATAACAAGTTGAATTATGTAGCTTTCATTTGTTATTTTTATATGGAAAATAAAAACAACAACAGGTTATCATCATCATTAGTATACGTCCTTGTCATTTCGTAAAGCCCCGGTCACATAGGACCCCGGAAGCAACACGATTCACCCCGACTCCTTGTTCTGAGGCAGTTAATTGTGAATTAACAAAGAGTCGGGGTGAATCGTGTTGCTTCCGGGGCTCTATGTGACCGGGGCCTTATGTAATTGATGAAACGAGAAATTTATGCGTGATCTAACGAAGAATTAGCCTGCATACGTCACGAGGGCGTCTATCAACTAATGATATTCATTAGACATGTAAACTTTCATTTGGTTCCATTTGCACAATCAGTCGGCCTGTTGCAATCCCCAATCCTGTCTAATGATTTCGTAAACTATCTATCGGAAGGTCCAGGTGCTTTCAGAGGCGAGATACCGGGGACATGAGCATAGATGGTTTGGCGTTTGATAGTCGTGACGTCACGTTCATCAGATCTGTTTACATCAACGCTCTTTTCAATAAGCATCGGCTCGCTCATGATATTCATGACTAGTTTGGACAATTACTCAAGAACCCTATGCCATTTTTAATAACTATTCCTAGTTATACGTATGCTATAAGCACCATGTCATATTATAAACTATTCCTAGCTGTACGTACATATTTACGTTGAAGTTTATTTGGAGGCGCAATTTTTTTGTTGCAATCCCCAATTATGTCTAATGACTTCGTAAACTATCTATTGGAAGGTTTCGGTGCTTCAGTGACGAGATAGCGGGGGCCAGATTTGTAGGTGATTTTATGTTTGATGATGATGACGTCACGCTCATCAGGTCTTTATATATCAACGCTATTTTCAATAAGGCAATTCTCGCTCACAAAAATTCATAACTAGTTTGGACAATTACTTAAGAACCCTATGTCGTTTTTAATAACTATTCCTAGTTATACGTATGGTAAGAGCCCCATGTCATATTATAAACTATTCCTAGCTGTACGAAAATCTTTATGTGAAAAGTTATATATTGGAGGCGCAAATTTGGCTATTCTTATTTATGTTCTATTATCTCGGGTTTTTTTATCTCTGGCGATCTGAGTTACGAGGTAGCAGGGGCTAGATCCGTAGACGATTTGGTGTTTGATGGCAATGACATCATATTCATCAGTTCTTTTTATATCAGTTTTTTTGTTCAATAAACCTCTGCTTGCTCATGATATTCATGATTAGTTTGGACAATTACTCAAGAGCTCTATGTCGTTTTTATAAACTATTCCTATGGTTATACGTATGTTAAAAGCCCCGTGTCATATTGTAAACTCTTCATAGCTGTACGTATGTCATTACGTGTAAAGTTAAATTGGAAGCGTAAATTTGGACTTTCCCCCATTTTTTCAATTCCAAATCATGTCTAATGACTTCGTAAACTAATCGGAAAGTCCCGGTGCTTTGAGTTACAAAATACCTGGGATAAGATTCATAGATGATTTGGTGTTCGATGGCAATGACGTCACGTTCATCAGATCTTTTTATATCAACGCTCTTTTCAATAAGCCTCTGCCATGTCTGCTCGCTCATGAGATTCATGTATAGTTTGGACAATCACTAAAAAGCCCTATGTCGTATTATAAAATATTCCTACCTGTAATAATAATAATAATACATGTGTCTTATATAGCGCACTTTCCACCCTGATTAGGTGCTCAAGGCCCTCAGAGCAAATTCATTACAGAAATCTTACTTAAATCTTAAATCTTTACGTGCAAAGTTTCATTTAAGGCGCAAATTTGGCCTTTTCCCCCTTTTTCAATCTCCAATCATGTCTACTGACTTCGTAAGCTATCTATCGGAAGGTCCCAGTGCTTTGAATGACGAGATAGCAGGGACTAGATTCGGACAGGATTTGGTGTTTGATGACAATGACGTCACGNTGATGACGTCTTGTTCATCAGTTCTTCATCACGCTCTTTTCAATAAACCTCCGCTCGCTCATGAGTTTCATGACTAGTTTGGACAATTACTCAAAAGCACTTTATCATTTGATAAACTATATTATTTATTCGTAAGCTAGAGTAATTAAGTTTAATTTACTGAAGCTGTAACGAATCCGTGCATAAAGTTTTACTAGTTCCCTGTTAAAAATCCCCCAATTCCAATAAAATTTCACTTATTAATCTTCTTAAATATCAACATGATCAAACAGCATCTAACAAACGATCTTATATGGTGCATTTATCTCTATCTATTTGCATGTCTGTCTGTGACTCACTGGTCTACTCCATACAGCAACTCTTTTGTATATAACTCCATCGCCCCCTCAACATACTAGTTCGCGCCTCATCTTACACGGTCACGGACCTGCATTTGATATGGAAACATCCATGTGATCTATCAGCATTAACCCCGATCTCATATGGATGCATGTCTGTCTATCTGTCGGTCGGTCTGTCTGTATGTCACTTGTTTAAACCTACCGCCCCTTCGCGCCTAATTTTAGACGATCACGGACCACCATTTGATATGGAAGCATCCATGTGATTTATTAACATCTTAAACATAATCTCATATGGATGCATGTCTGTCTAACTGTCGGTCTGTCTGTGTGTCACGTGTATAAAAACACTTCCCCCTTTAAGAGACTGTTTCGCGCCAAACCCGATACGGTCACGGACCTGCATGTGATATGAAGGCATCCGTATGATCAACATCTTTAACACAATCACATATGGATGCACCTATGTCTATTTGTCTGTATGTATGTTGATGAGTCTCTGCTTATGCATAGAAGCGACTAATGACTGGAGTATTAAAACCGTGTGATGATTGAATCGTCACCAATCCAAACCTACCACTCATTTACCTTTGCTCTGGGAAATGTACGTCTTAATTTTTTTCCTGAAAATTATTGCTTGAACTCTTTTGCTCTTGTTGTTTCTGGAAGAGTGAGAGGATGACATTTTCGTCAAACTTTTAAAGAGCTGCAATACATGACACAAATGGGAAATTGTTGTGACTATGTGAAATTATTGGAATACGTTGGATTTCTTGGCTCGTCTACCCCAACCACCCCCTAGCAAAATAAGTACTGAAGCAAAAAGGGCGTTTGAGCAATTTATGATGATTATTCCAACCGGCGTTGCATTCTAATATAGACTCAGAATTATTATCTAAGTAATAATCGTAACTGTTAGCTTATCAAAAGGGATATAAAAAATAAAATAAAATTCAAACTAACCTGAGCAGTCTTCACCGCTCCAAGGTGTAGGACAGTCACACTCACACGTCGTACCACAAATTCATTGGTTTATTCAAGTAACTTAAAGCATATTTTAAGTATTTTAAGAGGACAAAAAAGTAAAACTAACCTGAGCAGTCTTCACCACTCCACGGTGTAGGGCAGTCACATTCACATGTCGTACCACTTTTACGACCTCCGTTCATACATGGTGGTCCTCCGCAATCTATACCAAGAGATAAAGAACGATATTTGGTAGATAATGAAACTGTGGAAGATATTCCTATTGAGATGTTATTCTCTGCCTCTGCAAAGTTACTGGATTCTTCATATTGTAATTAATCACAGAAGAAAAAGAAGGAGTTATATCGAGCTAACACTAAAATCAACCTGTTTGGCATCCACACCAAAAAAAAAATATGATACACAAATAACATTTCTGAATAATAGAGCAGATATGATTTATCTTTACTTATGGCTAAAATATTATTTCAAAATTGGAATAATTGGAATAAAGAAGTTATCTTATTATTTTAAAATTGCTAAGCCTTGTGTTTTGAAAATAATTCTTTTTCGGGGTGCTTGAGATACTCATGTTGTGCTTTTTCCGATAGTATCTGAACGTTTCATTCGTGGAAAAAACATTTAGTAAAATGCCTCTCAGTGTACCAAATGATATTTCTGAAAATGTGAGTGATCCTAAAAACAACATTTCCACCCTCGACGTTTCGACAATCATGTCTCATCATCCTCAGGAGAATGGCATTTTAAGTTTGCTTCTTACCGCATAAACCACACAGTGCAGGACAGAGTTCTTCCACTGGGTTATTGTCGTTCTTGTTGAAGCACCATTCCCTTGGCCATCCGTCACCGCACCACGCATGCGTGTTGTTACACACCTCTGTAAAAATCATAAACAAGGAAAAATTTAGCTGTTAAGATTTTCGTCAAAAGCCTTTTGAAATAATAGACACGGTCACGGTCCTATAATCTGAGGAAGTGATTTCATATCTTATGAAGAAAGGGCATGTGACAGGCCAATTGTTATATTGAGATTACAGTGATATGGTATCAATTTAAGTACACATTGTGATGTAAATATAAACAATTGCTTAAAGATTCAAGAACGATTTTAGAAACATGGAAAAGCTACTCTAAGTTACTATACCTTACTATACCTTACCATAAGTTACTATACCCTATTTAACTTTTGGTCACTGGACACGTAAATAGTACTCAAATTATGCGTGACATTGATTCCATCTTCATGTAACCTTGTCTTAAACAGTTTCTGGCATACGATGTTTAAGTGATCGCAGCGGTTAGTAACATTTAGAGTCACTTGTCCGAACCGCACTTCTTGAGGTTTTGCACAAGCATGAGGAATGTCACTTTAATTGTAATATTTGCAAAGTCATTTGACTTGAAAGTGTTCAATTAAGTGTACTAACATTTTAAATGAAATGTTAAGTAATGTAACCTTCATAAAGTGTATAACGCTTTTCACAATCGAACTAATCTATTCAAGCCCCGAACATGATTTAACTCGTTTTCTTTGTCCTGTTGAGATCTATGTGATCTAATGTATTTGCCCCTCTTTGTTCAGGGGCAGATAATCATTTTAATCAGGACTCAACTGTGCATAGATTCGTGTTTCATCGTGTTGAATTGATTCTTCTATGTGACTAGGCCTATACATAATTTACATTTCCTAAATCTCTGTGTTAATAATAATGCTTACTTTCACAGGATAAGCCCATCCAGCCTGCAGGACAGGAACACACACAGTTCTGCTCGTCTAGGACACCGCCATTCTGACATTCAAGCATACAATCTGTAAGGTAAGAGAAAAAAAAAATTATATCAATGTATTCAACAAATGTCGCAGCGAGTCATTTTACTAAACATTATTATGTTTTATGTGATGTATTACGGTTTATTCCGTATTTGTACTTTGTCTTTTGGCATGGCTCTGTCGCAAAGCAGGTTATGTGGCTTGAATGATATACCCTGTCCTTTAAAGAAAATTCGAATGAATCAATAGAAAGATGAAAAAATTGTCGCGGAAAAAATGACGTCACGCGTCACTCTCTTCGACGGCACATCGTCTCACGTGCAAAATGATTGCGAATTCACACTCCACACCTGTCGGCTGGCGGTAAATTCGTTTCGCGCTATGTAGGAAAAACCACTGATTGGCATTTTCAAATTGAAGTAAGCCATGCGTGCGAAATTTGCTAATTTTGCTATATTTAGTTATATCTATGCATGTAAAGCAATTTGTGAATACATCAGCTCGTTTCACATTAATTTCTGCGTCCTGACCACTGCTAACCTATACCTTTAAACAGGAGCTATATACTTCACATATATGATGTTTCCGAAAGGGATATCTGACCATCTGACCCCCCCCCCCAATCCACTACCCGTGTGGAAGCACCCGTGCACGCTGCTCTGACGTCATAATAATCACACTATGACTCACGGTACCCCCTGGTCGATCTCTCTGCCCCCCCCCCCCCCCCCCCC